>JAWRVF010002009.1:0-27442 GCA_036785485.1 Physcomitrellopsis africana | reverse complement strand
TCTTATCATGGTCTTTATTGTCAAAATACATACATTTCTTCATCTATTTCTTTGTTTGTGCTGAACATTTAGGAGAATTCACTCTCTCTTTTTTTCAATTTATTAAGCTTGATCCTTAATTCTTTCATATTTTTGACAAGCTTTTTAAGAGTATCATTAAGAATATTCTTTCTTAGAGCTAATATTAAATCAATAGGAATCATTGGAGCTGTTGGGATTGAAATAGGAGCCACTCTTAACTCGTCAATTACACCTTCTTTAGCCTTTATCCTCCTCTGTTCTATGATTGTTGCCATAGCCTTCCTAACTTCTCTCCAATCATTAGTAAGGCCTCTTCTTCTATCTCTGTTAATCAAAAGTAGGAACAACTTATTTTGTAAGTCTCCATTAACTGCTTATAAAAAAAATTCTACCTTCTTGTCATCCAACAACTACCTTTCTACTACTGAAAGTTAAAAAAATATCCTTTCAAATTTTCAAAGTAATTCCTTGAGACCCATCTGCTTTCTAAATTGTTGTTCTATCTATTCCAAAAATATTCTTTAAATCACCTTCTTTGAATCATCTTCAAAAAATTCTTCTCTTAAAATTTATATATATTGACTTCCAGAGTTTATATCATTTTTATATAAATCCTTGATTCTTTTTTTGACTTCAAAATTATAAGAAAATATAAAATTAAGATATATCCTTCTATAAAAAATTTGATATATTTCCATTTTACCTACATAGATTTTAAAATATTTGGATATAATTTTACCATCAAATCTCTTTTTTTGATTGATGACAGATTGTAGAGCCTTAGAAACATTCTTTTTTTCCATCTACACATGCTATATCCTTGTTCTCTCCTATGATTGCTTCTTCATATACTTTGAAAGTGTCTTTAACATCTTTTCAATACTCCCAAATCCCAAACCAACACCAAATCCTCTTGTTTCTTCTATTTTATTAATACCTAATAGCCTTAAAGAATCTGTTAGTAGAAGCACCAAATATGTCATAAAGAAGAAAGAGCCCTCTTCAAGAAGTCATTGGAATTTTGGCTCCATTAGGTGATAGAAAAAAACTACAAGAAACTAGAAAATCGGAAGTAAATCTAAATTTTATATATTTCATACTTTTTAAATCTTTATAAGTTTATATAGGCCTATTTTAAGCCTAAATTTAAGCCAATCCGATCAATATCCAATAATATTTTGTACACATGGCATACTACCTTAATATCCACCTATACTCATCTATATTATCTTGATACCTCCTAATATTTGCCAATACTTTCTTTGATATTCCGTTGATACTTGCTAAAATATTAACAAAATATCTAAACTGATATTTAATTGATACTTCAAAAGATTTTTTGAAGAATTTCAAATCAATATCTTAAAATGTCTTGATATTTTTTTAATTGATATCCTTATATTATCTTGATTTATACCTTAGATATATGTTAAACTTATATTTTAAAGATTCTTTGGTGATTCTTTGGTTGATATCTTAAACTATCTTAATTTATATTTTAAAGATTTTTTAGAATATTTTTTAATTAAGCCTAGATCTTATCTCATTTTAACCTTACTCACATTATAATTTTAGAATTAGCCTTATATTAACTTTGTTCATACTACAATTTATAAATTAACCTTATATTAACTTTGTTCACACTACTGTTTATAAACTAGCCTTATATTAATCTTGCTTATACTGTAATTTTTGAATAGGCCCTACTTTAATCCTATTCACATTATAATTTATATAGGTTAATTTCAAGCCTAAATTCAAATCTAATTTAGTCAAATCTATTTCTAATTTTAGATATATATTTCTAAATCAAATTCAATTTAATCCAAATTTCAAAATTCTCTATTTTGTTTCAAATTTATATAAAATCCTCACAATCACCTTCAAATTTATTTCCTAACATACATATAAAGGTATTTTAGAAAATTAGAGCACAAAAAAATTGTAAAAAATGATCTACAAAATATCCAAAATGGACACAATATGTCCTTATTACACGCTTCTCAAAAAAACCTTCCAAAATCATAAAAAAAAAAACATTGATAACATTGATAGGGCTTAAGTTGATAGAAAGTCCAATATCTAGGCAATTCCTAGCAATATTTTATATATGCAATATACTACCCTTGATATCCATCTATATCTACCTATATTATCTTGATATCCATTGATACTGTCTTGATATCCCATTGATATCCATTAAAATGTTAGCAAAATATCCAAGCTGATATTTGATTGATACTTTGAAAGATTTTTTGGAGAATTTTAAATTGATACCTTGAGATATCTTAAAGATTTTGTCATTGGTACCTTTGTATTATTTTGATTCACATCTTAAATATGTCTTGATTTATATCCTAAAAATTCTTAAGAATATTTTTTAGTTGATATCTTGAAAATACCTTAATTTATATTCTAAAGATTTTTTAAAATATTCTTAAGTCAAGCCCAAATCCTATATTGTTTTAATCTTGTTTATATTATAATTTTAGAACTAACCCTATATTAATCCTCTTCACATTATAATTTATTATCAAATCCTATATTGATCCTATTTACACTACACTTTTTGAATTGGCCCTATTTTCTCCATTTCTTTATTTTTTACCACACATGCATCACAACAATATATTGTCTTATTTAAAAATGCATTAAATACTTGGTTGTAGAAGGTAAATTTGTATTTTACAACTAATCAAGAATCTAATAATCCTAACAAAATCCTAAATAAATTTCAATTCAATCTTTAATAATTCTAATCAAATTCTAAAATATTCTTAAACTAACCTTAAAAGAATTATAAAGAAATCCTTAAGAAATACTACTAGAATTATATAAAAATCTTAAAGACATCTTAAAGAAATTTTAAAGAAATCATACAAAATTTTAAAAAAAACTCTAAAGAGATCTCAAAGAAATTACAAAGAAATCTTAATAAATTTACAAAAATTTCTAAAATAATCTTAAAGAAATCCTAAATAAATCCTAATTGAATTTTATTCAAATTTTAAATAAATCTTGATAAATCTTAACCAAATTTAAATTAAATCCTAAATAAATCATAATTAAATCTTAAATAATATTAAAAAAATCTTAAAGATATTTTAAATAAATTTTAATCAAATTATAACTAATTTAATAAAATCCTAAAGAAATCTTGAATAAATCCTAACAAAATCCTAATCATATTTTATTATAGATTTAAAATCTCAATAATTATCAAATTAACTATTGATCTTCATTCAAAATTTTCATACTTTTTGATTTGCTAGTTAAAAATAAGCATATAAAATTTGAAAGAATTTGAGCTTACATATTGAGAAAAATAAGCTGATAATATTAACTGTCTTCATTTTCCAATCTTATTGTCAATCTTCTAATATCAATATATTCTTTTTGTATTGTTACAATACTCTAGAATTTTACAAAATGGTTGAAAACTAAGTTAACTATTAGCTAAAAAAATTCCTCTCTAATCTAATTGGAAGATTGCTCAATATCATAGAAACCACCACTGACCTTCAAAATCCAATTTCTAAGACTATAACCTACTTAAATTCTAATAACTTTTGATCTAACCATCTAAATAAGCTAAATTTTATAATAAATATTTAAACACAACTATATTCACAAACATACATATTTTTATATCTAAATTTGCTACAAAATTCACAAAATTCACAAAAAAATTTAAAATGTGAATCTACTATATTTTTCAATAATTAGAGTCTTTTAAATAAAACTTTGACTTTGCATAGTTCTCACAAAGTCACTACAAACTCAAAAACCTTAAAACCAATGCTCAAAAAAATCTCATTTAATCTACTTTCCAATTACATTCTTTGATCAACAAAAACAATATCCCATCTATCATAGATGCATGGTTTTGTGGCTTGGAATTTGGTTTTGACCCTAATTCACAACCAACCTTCTTTAGGTATCAATCCAAGATTTTTTGAAATAAGTTTTATTACAACTATCCTTTGCTTTGATCTAAAAATGACTATAATATTATTTTTGCTAATTTATCTTATTTTGCCTTATTTTTGGTTTTATAAAATAAATAGAAGTTTTTTTTTAAATGAAAAGGTAGTATTAATATTAAATATTTTTATTAACTCTCTATTTTTTATTTATAT
Source organism: Physcomitrellopsis africana (assembly GCA_036785485.1). NCBI lineage: Eukaryota > Viridiplantae > Streptophyta > Bryopsida > Funariales > Funariaceae > Physcomitrellopsis > Physcomitrellopsis africana. The sequence goes on along the minus strand of JAWRVF010002009.1, from coordinate 23,282 downwards.
TTTTTAAAATAATTTTATTACTAAATCTTCAATTAGGCTCCTCTATAATATGTCTTCTTTTGCTCTTTCATCCTATTAAAATATGATAACATATTTTAAAAGTTATATAGAATTGGCATCCAAGGTTGGAGTGCTTGCTTTTTTATCTATAATTTTTATATATTGATTGATAAATTTAGAACTAGAATAAAAAAGATATTATAAGTCAAAGTAAGTATATAAAATCTATAAACTTTGTGTGATCTATTTTGATAATGGTTTTGTATTGAGTCAAATCTTAAGCTATATGATAAATTTTAAATTCAAAACTTCTAAAAATATAAAATTTATTGTTATTAAGCTACACAAAAAGTTTTAGACTAGTTAAAAGTTGGTTTTCTAAAACATGATAGAATTAGCATTCAGATGTCTACAAAATGGTGTTTTAAATACTGACTTGGTTTATATAAGATATCTCAAGATTGGCAGGGAATTTATAGTTAAAAAGTTTTGTGGTAGCAATTAAGAATATGATCTTATTTTTTATAAAATTTAAGCACATATTAGTGGATAGACCTAAAAATATCAAATATTAAAGTTTTGAGAATAATAATCTAGCATGAAAGAATTGTAGGCAACTTTGTAAAGTGAACTTCTATAAGTTTTGTCCAATTTGACTATAAAGAGAGACTTTGGATCTACCTAAAGCGGATTTTTGTTACAATAATATGTAGAATTTTGTGACATTGGAGCTATTTTTAGAATAAAATATATATATTGGTCTTATATTAAGAATGTTATTAAATAAAAGAACATCCTACTAGTTCATTTTTTTAAAAATCCATTAGTTTTATTTTTATTGTATAATTTAATTTATTTAGAAATTAAAATATTTATTAAATCAAACATATTAAGATTTTATTAAGTTTTTATTAATTAATTTTGGTTATATTATATATTAAAATTAGTATTTATTTATTTCTATCTTACATTGAAGTTGGCATTTATTTTTTATTAATTTTAATTTTTTAACATGGATAAAAATAAAATAATCTAAAGAATTTATTAAATAATTAAAAAAAACATATTCATTAGAAAAATATAATAATTGATTCAAAACTTATGATTTAAAATTTATTTTAAATATATAGATATATAGATGTATATATATATATATATATATATTAAATAATTTAATTCTAATTTGGATTTTAGTACAAATGTTTGATGCATAAGTCTCTTAAGTAATTTGCATTTGAATGTGACATACTTTATTATTTCACATGTTAGATTTGCAAACATTGGTTGTCTCTACCTTCTCCAATTTTTGTTATTGCTTCTAATTATTTTGGAATTTATTAAGGATTTAAATGTGCTCACATAAATTTGTATTACTTTGATTGAATATTATATTTTTAAAACAAATCCAAAAATAAAATTGATTGATCAATAGGTCAAATTAAACTTGATAATTTAATTAATATCAATTTAAGTAAATTTATCTATGACAACATTTGTTTACCATATATATTAGTACTTGTAAGGTTTGAATGCAAGTACTAATGTACTTGCAATTTTTGGCACCTTCTAATCTTCTATCATCTTGTCCTAATTGGGGGTTTTATGATTGACAATGAGGTTGACAAGGTGTCAACGTTAGGGTTTCATGAAAATGGAGAACAAGAGGAGATCTTTTGAAGAGCGAGCAGTTGCAAACATTGATTGCAAAAATTGATTGGAACCTTATTATCTGGATGTGCTTTGGTGGTATTCATTCCATTTGGTAAGACATGCTTCAATATCAAAAGCCAAGCTACTCATTGAGGAGAGAATACTATAAACCTAGAGCTGGTTGTTGACGAAACTTTATCGTTTATTGCGACATGTCAAAGAGAATCTTTTTAATCAATTCTAGCTGGTTGTTGTATTGAACGCTCAGGGGCCCAGATCTAGATCGGTAATTCTGCGGAATAATAGTTCAAGGGTTGAAAGCCTGACAATGTGGTAAAGAAGCTTTGAAAATAGGGCAAACAAGGGGGATTGAGAGGACCTTACGTCGTGCCTTCTTTTGGTTCCTCGTGCATTAAATCTGGAAGATCAGGAGCTGCGGATGGCTCTTTGATTCCACGTAGCTTTCTCTGGGATTCGATTGGGTTGTCTTCGACATCGAGTTCCGGCAAACAGTCCAGAGTGGTTGAAAAGCGTAGAATCATTTTCTTTTTGAATTGGAAAAGTGTAGGATTAAATTTAGAGTTAGCATCACGCCGTGTTCTTTATGGTCCCATGATTTCCAAGAAATGGTACCAATATGAACCCGAAGCCAGTTCCGGCATGGCTGAACAACGCAGCCAGGATATCGAAGCCCAGGTCTCCAATGAAGCCTTCGAACTCCTTTGGCGAATGATCAAATTCTGCTACTCTTTTGGAGCCAATGGGCAAGTCCATGAAGATCCATTAAGTCGTAAAGCTAATTTTCAGCAGGAGGTCGTAGCATCACCAGAAGGGAGTAATGCTACTGGCTCGGCTACACAGCCCACTCAGAGTGCTGATTACTCGGAACCATCATCAAACACTGACAAAAACAAAGCGGAAAAAGGGCCTTCGTCATTTCATTCTCGGGTATCTCTTTGCAATACTGAGTTGTCAAGGAAACAAATACATCCCAAAGAATTCATAATGCTGGAGGTATTTAACAAATACTGGGAAGATTTCGCTAGGTTATTAGTCAAGAAATAGAGATGATTGGGCAGCGGAACTAGAGAAGACGCGGGCCGAATATGCTGTTTTTTGGGAGGAGATGATAATCAATCCTTAAGAGGTTACTTGAAAAAGAAAGGAGGAGATGGAAGCCATGAAGGCAGCAGAGCTGGAGGCACTGGAAGGTCCTCTCTAGCGGCATGAAATTTTGCATGATCACCCTTTGAGTCTGGACAGCAAAAGTATCTGGCACCAATTTTTCCAAGATACTAAGCTAGCAGAGCGAATCAACCGTGATGCGAACCGGACACACCTAGACATGCAATTCTTATGTGAGGACGATGACTTTGTTCGAGAAACCCAAGAAGCATTTAAGAGAATCTTGTCCATGAACCCAGGGTTCCGCCATGTGCAAGGCATGAACGAAGTCCCAGCTCAGCTATATTATGTGTTCAAGACTGATATTGACGAGGTTTTGTCCATGGAGGAGTATGGAGTTTCATGGAAGCATTGGTGCCCTTAAACGTCCAACCGCTAATAGTGGTAACCGTAACCTTGGCACAAGGTGATGGCACAATTGTGGCACATGACAGCAGATTGAGCGGTGTAGCAGTGGCTGAGATTGTTGTTGGTTCCATTTTTTGGAGTAGCCTCTACCGTCTCTCATCTGTTGTCAAAGCAGAACAGAAAGCAACTCCTCTATTCAAGAGAAGCCTGAGACTATTTCAGAATCAAAGACAACTTGGTCGAGCGAGTGGAGCTTCGCTTGCAAGTTTAATATTCCTTCACGAGGAAACGCAGTTCCACCGCCCAACCTCGGTTATGACAAGCCAGACCTTGACGACTACTTAGACACCTCGATTGTCCTTCCTCAGATAGGATGCCCTATTCCTCACAATAAGTTCGATGGTATGAATTGGCTAGACATAAAGGGCCTTGATGGTGTGACGCTTATTGACATGAGTGCAGATCTTCGCAAGTACCAACAATGGGGATAAATATTAGTTGTCATCTCATGATTTTCCCATCTCAGAGTTGGTGCTTCTACCGGCAGGTGTGAATCGTGAATTCATGACCTCCACACAAAAAGCCGTCATCTGTGCTGGTTTGACTACAAATCATTAGTTGTCGGCGTTCTATCTACATTGTCCAGCACCTCCTGACGATGCCGACGAGACGAGGTATGCTAGTGAGCGGCAACCGTAGGTGTAGCCGACCAGAACAAGCCGGCGTACGGGCGGCCGACATATGACGGCGACGTCCTAAAGAGAGAGAAGAGGTGCTAGTCGTGCTTTACAGTTGCAACTTGTGAAATGCATGATTGTCTCTAGTAGATACAGGTGCGATTTTCTCACAACCCTTTCAACCGCTTTAATTCAGACCCTTACGTTACACCACGACGGGAGAACTTTTTTGTTTAGATCATGTTTTTTCCTGCGCGTGCTTGCGCGTTGGTGTGTGTTGTTTCCGTCGCAGAGAGCCAACCTTCTTTAGATAGGCGTGTCGGTTTTATATATGTTGGTGCCGTGACATTGTGGGCTTGTACTCTCACTCAAGGCCGTGGATCGTGAATCACATAGTCAATCAGGAAACGGAACTCTGGATTTTGCGTCGCATGTATTGGTTTTGAAGGAAAGGAAGCTTGATGGCTCTCAAAAAGATGGGCGGTAATTGTCTACTGTAAGAAAAATATCAAAGCTCGTTAGATGAGCTCAATCCCTTGGGGTGCAAGTTGCAGATGCATAGGCAGAGATAACAAAGTTTTTCAGGGGAACGGGAAGAGAAGGGGCAGGACTACAAGAACACACAGTGGAATTAGAGATAAAGGACCTAGCACGATAAAACGATTTGCTGAAGAGAGCTGAAAGCGTTGAAAGACGAAGGCATGGTGTCACAAAAAGAGGCAGCTACGCTGCGAACGCAGTTCAACGTCGTTCGGAAGTGTTTTGGTCTAACGTGAGTTCCGGACATTACAGTGGTCAACATCTGGAGCTTCGAGCAGTTTACGATGGTAATCCTATTGATCTGAGGTTCCGCTTTCAGACCACAATGACGGCTAGATGAGCAATACGCATCCCACTCGTGCCAGTTCACAGCTCTCAGAAGAAGTCTTTGGATTTGGGTCATCAAGTGAGGGCAGCGACTAGAAGGGACAAGGTGTTGCTAGAATTCTGGTTGAGATGAGCACAGGGTCCAAACGGAGACACCAGTACACCAAAGTATTGTTCCCTTGTAGGATTTAATGCAACTAGGAAGGTTGATGAAAGACAGTCGTGGGAAGTTACCTGGGAACCCATGGGATCAAGAAGGATAACAATTGACTGTTAATCCAAGAACCAAGTCAAGGATCAAGAAGAGAAAGCAGAGTGTGGTAACCAGGACGCAACAAAAGGCAGTGGGGAGACTCACTCGGGTTCTGTTTTCTTCTTTTGTTTTTAGAGTTTCTCAACAGGGTAGGCCGGGACCAGGGCGTGGGCTGGAAGAGCGGTGCACAAGGGAGAGAGCGGCGCAGGAGGCCAGAATTTTGGTTCCTGTTTCATTCTGATGCATGCGGCAGTGTATCCTCTCCGGAAGGCGAAGGCAACAATAGTAGAGCTCATCAAGCGACTGCTGGTGAGGCTTCGGAGACAGTCTTGGAGGCTGGAATTTTAACAGCATTATATTTTATTGCAACTTATAGGTCCATTGCTGTGCGATCTTGCTGTTCTTTCGTAGAATTTTTGGTGTTGTTGTTTGGTATGGATTTTCTTGGTTTATATATGAAAATAAGTTTTATTAACAAGTCTAAGTCTTGTTTAGTTTTATGTGTGCTACAAATTGAAAAGATTGACAATTGCAATATTAAAGACAATCATTCTTGCTTGATAAAGAACAAACCATCATTTTTTTCCTAAAAGATTCAAAGAATTTTAGAGGTTGTAGATTATTTTTTAAATAATTGGTGATTATTTTCTTTAAATTTTTTTTATTTTGAATCCTTCTTCTACTATTTTTGAATCCTATAGAATTCTTTGGTATTTACGACAAAAATTACAAAAATGAATAGTACTATAGTACAAATATAGAATCAAATAAGATTTTGATGCTTACAATAGATCAAATTTGTTTATTGCTACAACCAACATCTAAATTGATAGATAATGAAAATATGAACATGGTAAGAGATTCTTCAAGAATAATTTTATTTTAAAAGACTTATTTTTTATTTATTGTAATAACTGATTTATTTTTAAAAAATTTGAATGCAACATATTTGAGTTTTGTAGATACATCAATCAAGCACAATTTGATATTAAACATCAATCACAAAATTATCCAATATTAGAATTTAATATTATATTTATTAAAATTCTATTTAGTACACCAATTTTTACATAATTTTTGTTACTTATAAATCAATAAGATGCAATATTAAGAAAATTGAATATATTATTAGAAATTTTTTTAATCTTAATGTAAATAACATCATACAATTTATATACCAAATAAATAAGATTTTAATCATATAACAAATATATATATATATATATATATATATATATATTATATTTATTTTATAAATTTAACAACTACTAATTATTTAAATTTACAATCAACTATTCAAATAAAATTTAGGTGACTTTTTTTCCATAAAACATCTAATTATTAAATTGGCTTTTAATTTGGTTAGTTTTTTTTTGTTATGTGTGCTTCTTATCTACTTCACCAAATCTTTGATTGACAAACTTACTTAATCTATAGAAGCACATTGTGGAAGTTGCTTTCTTTGTGTCTTCTTGGTTGAAGATGATTTATTCATCCTATAACATTGTTGTGGTTCCTTTAATCTCTTCTCATGTTCTTTTTTTTTGAGATTGGTAATGGGCATGGTCCGTGATGTTGTTGGAGCATAAAATAAGTCTTCTATGCTAACCTTCTGAATCTACTTATGTTATTCCAATTAGTAGATTAAAATAAGAATCTCACCTTAATTTCTTCAAGATCAACTACTAAGTACTCTCATACTCCTAAATCTACTTTGTGATTGATATCAACAACACCTTGACTTTGAATGTAGCTCCACTTACTTTGTTTTATATTGCTATTTCAAAATCCAACATTTATTATGCTCAGTAATCAAAATAATTTATAATAATTATTAATTATACAAAAATATTAATTCTCCATATAAGATCTTTGCTTTCACAATCTATTATTTATTAGATAATTATTATTATAGTCTGCTTTCCATTATTATTCATTTAAATAAACTCCTTTCAAATTTCCAAAATGTGACCATATGAGATAGAATTGCCAAAGTTCCAAAAAGTGTTGGATACAAATTGAAGTTAATATGATACAATTGTTCAATGCTTATAATAAAGATTAAGAGTAATTTATTAACACTCAATTTTAGCTGTATGATCATAAACGGATAAAACTCACAAGGATTGTATCTCTACCACGTTGATCAAAATCATCAATTTGGCATACAGCAAAAAATGTTTGAGAAAGCATGATTCACTTCAAATGTTGGTTGAATTTAAACTCATAACAACAATAATTGACTAATGATCAGCTTGTATTATATGAATTTGAATTATTTGTCACTTCAACTATTTTATATTCTAATATTTTAGATGCAAAGTGCATTGGCTTTTTGTTTTCAAGGTGACATGATGGATGTCTCTAGCATTAAGAACTTAAGATGTTTTTTTTTGCCACCACATTTCACATGGTCACGTTTAATATTGTTTTATCACTGCTACTACTAGATTACTATGACAACTTCTATGAGGGTTCTAACTGCATTTCTCTCCAAAATTTATGCATTGTAATTTGTAGAGAGATGTGGTCTATTTTCTATATATTCTTCTTTTAATTAGTTCTTTTAGACCTAGATGCTATCATAGTCAAATTTGTATATATTAGAACCATCTTCTAGCTGATCATCGTTGTGCAATAAGTAATTTTTTATAATTGCATTGATATTTTGAATAGAGGTAGAAGCATTGGAGAAAGAATAATCAAAGAAAGTCATTAAAAATTATCATTCAACCTCATACACACATTGTACACATTCCAAGGTGATTTATTTTTTTATATCAAATATGAGATTTTAAAGATATCCTAATTTGCTATTATAATTGGCTATAGATATTAGTAACATATACTTTAGAGGTTCACAGAATCTTCTAGAATATTCTAGAATCTTCTTAAATTAGTCAAAGTTAGTTAAGAAGCTTCTTAGTTGGTGAAAGTCAATTGAGAAGCTTCTTAGTTGGGAAAAGTCGGTTGAAAAGTTTCTTAGTTAGTGGAAGGAATTCAAGAAGCTTTCTAGTTAGTCAAAGGAGTTCAAGAAGCTTCTTAGTTAATAGAAAGAGCTCAAGAAGCTTCCCAATTAGTAGAAGCTATTCAAAAAGCTTTTTAGTTTGATGGAAGCCACCCAAGAAGCGTCCTAGACATGAATATATATAGGGATCGAGGCTGAAGAATTTTTTAGTCTCAACAACACATCTTTTGAAATTTTAGCTCATCTTTTTTAATATTATTTGTGTACTCATCTAATTAATTCAAGTTTTTATTGGTTTCTTCCTAAAATCTTGTTCTAATTCAAGTATCTTGTTTTGTATTCTCATATCCTTGATAATTTGTCGAGACTAACATCATCTTTAATATCAAAGTTGGATCCTTCTTGTTAAAGAATAGAGTATCCATCTACTTGAAGGTATATCAATACTTTAAAGGTTGCAAATTATCTTCCTTTAAACTGATATTTCCTTCATCACAATATTAGAGCTTTGTCCCTCTTGTGAGAGAGTGGATCACCTCTCTCTTTAAAGATCTTAAAGCATTTTAGAGGTTGCAAATTATCCTCTCCTAAATTAATATTGTCTCCTTATAAATTTATTTCTTCTTTTTTTTAGAATGGTTGGAGGTCAAGACATTAGTATGACCAAATCTTTCAAGTCCAAGTTAAATGCCATTATAAATGCTCTTATTATTTTATTTTCTAGAACTGTAGAGATTGAAGAAATTATTGCAAAACTTTATAACAATGCAACATCTAGAGTATGACAATCTAGATTGCATCTACCTCCAACTTTTGTACTTAAGGATGCAATACTACTTATATTAGATTAAAAATATCCACATGTTTAACAATACAAGGAGCCTTGAATTAATCTTTCAAAAAAATATAGTCGTATATATTCAAAGTTTCAAGGATTTGTCAACCAACATCAATTAATAATGATCTTGTAATCTGATACTTATCCGACAAAAATATCACGGGTTGGATTGGTTGGCATCTTATTTACAAAGCAAGCATTATCATGGTTTGTTCCCTTGTTTAAAAAAAGATCACCAATTTTGTGCAACTTTGAAGTTTTCATAGAAGCATTTATGAAAGCATTTGGAGAACATAATAAGGCTTATTGGACAATAGCTAAGATCCGAGCATTACATTAAGAGGTGTGCTCTGTATTAGTCTATGTATCTAATTTTAGGTAGTTAGTGTAAGACATTAATTGGAACAAAGAAGCCCTAATGAGTCAATTTTATTGGGGATTAAGAGATGATGTGAAAGATTTGTTATTGTCGCTTTTGAATCCACAATCACTTAATGAAACCATTAGCCGAGCTATAAAATGTGATAACCAATTATTTCAATATCAATAAGCTCAATATTCATGGGCTTCAACAAGACAACATGTAATCCAATATATCTCTATTACATCAATAAGCATTTCAAAATTCATACTCAAAAGTAGAAGATATACAATTTGATGCAGTTTGATTTAAACCTTGTAGTCCACAAAAAAAGAAGCATTGGATGGAAGAAGATCTATACCTATATTGTGTGGTAAGGAAGGCCTTAAGATTAGCAATTATTTGAAGAAACAAAGTTGACACATTACCAAAACCAAGAGTGCAATTGTTTAGGAAAATGAAGATATTTAGCCATAGTAGAGACCATAGAGCTGAACAATCCAACATTACAAAACTATTCAGATTATACTCTTTTTGCTCAACCTGCTTGTTGTTTTATAATTCTTTTATATTTTGATCCTCAAAAGTTTTAGACAATTGTCTTGTTGGATTTGGGAGTATCTACTTATTTCATATATGAAGCATTCACTAAGCTTCATAAAATTCCTCTAGTACAAAAATCCAAACCTATTCATGTAGAAATAATAGATGGATGGTCTTTATCCTCTGGTAGTGTCACCCATGAAACCATGCCTATAGAAGTATTATTCAAAGATCATAGAAGCTAGATTGTGTTCAATATTATTAGAACTCTTTCAAATCTTGTTATTTTCAAGCTTTCTTGGTTGGAAAAGTATAATCCATCTATATATTAAAGCTTGCAAAGAATAATATTTTTGATAGGAATATCTGCAAAAAAATCATAAAAAACCACAAATTGGTAAGCCTTTATTTATTGGAGCAAGGACTTTTATAAGATCAATCGAAGAAGGTATATTATTTGTTATATATACAATTCTAGTTAAAGAAGATATGACTTCATCGGCAAGTATTCTAAAGCAGTATAACAAATTTTAAGATGTTTCTCAAAAGAAGAATGTTGATATATTGTCGGAGCTTTAACAATACGATTGTACTATAGATCTTCAAGAAGGAACACAACCACCTTTTCGCCCAATCTATAATCTTTTTCAAAATAAGCTTTCGGTATTAAAAGATTATATTAATGAAAATCTTGCAAAAAATTTCATCAGACATGTGCATTTATACTTTTTGTAAAGACAAAAGATGGTTCCTTGTGTATGTGCATTGATTATTAGAGATTCAACAAAATAACGATAAAGAATTGATATCCACTACCATTAATTTTAAGACTTCTGAAACAACTCAAACAAACCAAGATCCATACTAAAATAGATCTTCATGGAACATACAACCTAATACGCTGTCAAGGATATGAACAAGAAAAAGATGTATAATCTAATGAAAATTGTATCAAAATAAAGTCACAAAATAAGAATAAGAAAGTATGTATATTCAAAGGAAAATTGGAATGGCTATTGCCAAAGACTAGAAACATGAAGACTCTTGAAACTAGACTAGGATCAGGAAAGGAGTTGACAAGAGTGAAGAGGGCTTCACTCTTGCCTCTATAAATACTATCTAACTAAGAGCTACGTGGCAATTATCTATAAGACCTCATACACGTGTCTAATTTATAAGACATGTATCAAACTTGTACGATAAGTTTCTCACATGTGCGCCACGTATTTAGCTTATTCCGCAAGCTGCTAACATGTGTGACACATGGCTAGCTTGTTCCACAAGCTACCAACATGTGCGCTATCGTGATAGAGAGAATTTGCCTCAAGAAACTACTGGGCTTCTAGCTACCACTAATTACTCAAGCAAGATCCAAGTATAATAAAAACCCCCAAGTTTATATAAAAGAGATCTTCATAGGGCTATTACATCCAATACACAAGTCTTATTTCATCAAACCACTCAAAACATAACAAAATATTTTAAACCCTCATTCCTCCGTAGGAAGGGAATATTTTCCAAACATCAATAACCTATAACTTTTAATCCAATTGTTCAAATCTACTCCATGTGTCACACAACTACTACCACAAATTTCAACCATTGATTCATTATCGATCTTTAGATATCGCCAAAATCCTAGCAGTAGCTTCAAATCCTTATTTACAAACATCTATGTACTAAATTCTTCATATCTCACAATTTAAAAGTCCAAATACTATGAAACTTTAATATATATAGCTTTTTAGCATAATAATACACCTTTTTAGAAAGTTTGAGATAAAAATTCGTCAAGAAACTCAAAATATGGCAAACCCCATCACTATCAACAAAACAGCCTATTTACTGCCTTGGAATTTGATCTACTGTCTTTGATTCCCAATATCTCCTTCTCCAAAACTCCAAATGTAGAAATTCTTCCATATCAAGTATAGAGCTTAAAATCCCCTCTCTAGTTGCACCTCTTGATCTCCAAAAGCTCTCATATAACTCCTCCAATCCTCAAAAGAGTGACAATATGTCTCAAATTGACACCTTAACTTCAAATGGCTATAACTTCTTTATCCTAACTCCAAATCCTCTAATTTTTGTACACAAATTGTACTTAAAATCCTAAAATTTATAATCCTAGCTTTTGATTTCCTAATGCCTTCCTTGAAGTCGCCGAAATCCTTGTTAAGATTGCGGGCAGCCTCCTCAAAGCCCATTGGACATGGTATTCAACCAATATGGATGAAGTTTTCTGTTCCTTGCCTTCATCCGACCATGCCTTCATTTCATCTCTCCCAATTAGCCTCCTACTAGCTTATATTTTCATCCTTAGGCTCCCACCTTCTCTCAAGGCTTCATATTAATCATTTAGATCTTATAATTTTTAAATACCATAATCAAAACAAGTAAAAATAAAATAAAGTTTCTTCTATCAATCCCTTTAATTTACTTTACTAACACATATCTAAATCTATAAACATATTATGCGTTTTGAGTAGATTTTACATACTGTAAGCAATTACAGTATGACAGCGCTATCGTGTTGTAAATCAAAACATAGTGTGAAAAACATAAAAGAATGCATTAAAATAAAAAGATTAAGATTAGAAGAAAGGTTGATAGAAAATTAGCAGTAAGAAGATACAATGGAAATTTACCTTGAAAAGTGAAATTTCTTCAAGTTAGTAAAAAGAAAAAGGTTGAGGAAGTGAAAAAGACATGGGCTAAGAGGTCTTTTTGACCAAGAGGATAAAGAAGACTAGGAGGGAGATGACAAGGGAGGGTCGTGAAGAAGAAGGAAGAGAGTTTTTTTGGAAGGCATAGGATTTTTTTGATAGGCAGTATACATTTTTGTGTATAGAGGAAGCTTGGAGAGGATTTTAGATGCAAGTTTTTGTGGGTTTGTAGTAGATAAGATAAAGAACTCATAGAAATAATTTTCATGTCTTTTCATTAAGTATCAAGGGAGATATGAGTCGTGAAAGATGTAGGTATTTAAGACTAGGGTAGTGAGGGTTACAAAATTTCGGGCCTTGGTTCTTGGAAACCACTTGGATTTTAGCAAAAACATTTGTTGGGTTTTTGTTTCTTATAGAGTTAACTACTTTGTGTCAAAATCTCAAGTCAATATGACCTCTGAGCAAAGAGTTATGAGTGAAATTGTAACCGGTTTGAATGAAAAGAGAAATAGAGTGAAGGTAGGGTTGAGGGTTTGTATGGGCAATGCATGTGTGTGGGTTTTTTTGGATATAAAGAGATTTAAGAGATGAATTTGAGTGTGAAATTTGATAGACGTGATCTATGTAAGTTAAGGAAGAGATGAGTGTAAGTTTGATACTCATTAATCTTATAAATAAAATGTTATGCTCTTTCAAAGTGATAGGGGTCTATCTCCAAATCAGTGAAGTTTGAGGGAGCATATCTTTGTGATTAGAGTAGTATTTTGAGTAAAATTTGTTGGGGTTTGTAGATATATGAGTCTATTAAATTTTGTAAAAAACTAATTGCTATTGGAGGTATATTCGAGGAGTTATGAAGAAAATTGTCATCGGATCCAGAGTTGTTAGAAGGCAAAATTAAAGAAGAAGGATGGAACCTATAACTCAAGTTTGGAGAAGGCTCTTGGAGCAATATTTGGAGGGTGTTTACAACATGAGATAAGCTATAAGCCTACCAAATTTCAGCACTTAGGTCTTCTTTAATGAAGAGCAATGAAGGTGTGAAGCAAAGGGGGTCCAGAATCAAAGGCAGCATGGAGGGATTACTTTGACAACATGGTTCTCTCTAACCACATGAGCTATAATCAAAAGGTTTATGGGGTTTGCTTCTTTACTCTCTTAAGTACCTTGTGTCCAAATTTTGCTTCAATTGATGTGATATCCTAGGATTTATGAGCAAAATTGAAGGCAGGTTTCTAAAGGCAAAATATGTTAGGATTAATAAAGTATGTTTTTATATAAATTCTTCAATTTTATGAACTTTATGAATCTCATCTTGCACTTGAGAAACTAGAGGCAAAAAAGACCCATTGTTTCTTAGAGCTAAGACTCTCACCACGACAACACTATATGGCTAGTTTGTTGATGAAGTTTCTAAGCTACCAATCACCTATAGACATGTATAAAGGTGATTCCACATCTATAAAGCTTCTAGGAAGTTTTTCTATCAGATATTATCAAATCAACTTATTTTACCTACTTCTATTGGTTTATACTACTTAGATAATTAATTGGAGTAAATCTTATATCCGTGACATTATCTTCCTTTCTAGGGATGAATTCCACAAGGAGCGGTGATTATATGTTGAGGAAGTTCAGAATATGTCAAATGTCACGGACATAAGATTTACTCCAATAAATTACCTAAATAATATAGACCAATAGAAGTAGATAAAATAAGTTGATTTGATAATATCTGATAGAAAAGCTTCCTAAAAGCTTCATAGACACGGAATCACATTTATACATGTCTATAGGTGATTGGTAGGTTAGAAACTTGGTCAACAAGCTAGCCACATGGCGCACATGTTGGTAGCTTGTGGAACAAGCTAGCCATGTGTCATGTGTCATACATGTTAGTAGCTTGCGAAACAAGCTAAGTACATTGCACACATGTGAGAAACTTGTCGTACAAGTTTGACACGTGTCTTACAAATTAGACACGTGTATAAGGTCTTATAGATAATTTCCATGTAGCTCTTAGTTAGATAGTATTTATAGAGGCAAGAGTGAAGCCCTCTTCACTCTTGTCAACTCTTTTTCTGATCCTAGTCTAGTTTCAAGAGTCTTCATGTTTCTAGTCTTTGGCAATAGCCATTCTAATTTACCTTTGAATATACATATTTTCTTATTCTTATTTAGTGACTTTACTTTGATATAATTTTCATTAGATCAGATATCTTTTTCTTGTTTATGTCCTTGACAGATTGACAAGAGTCTACATACAGTATCAAAGCTTTGTCTCTTTTTGATTAAGAGTGGATTATCCCTTTTTCTTGATAAGACATAAGCATTTTAGAAGTTGTAGAGTACCCACTTTTAAACTGATATTGTTTCTAGAATTTTTTTTTTTGAATGTGTTATTTTACATTTCTTGAAGTGAGAGTAGACATCTTCCTTCCTATTATATTATCATGGTAGAGCTTGCAGAAATGAAGAGTGCAATGGCTCAAATGTAAGAACAAATGAGAGAACTAATGCTTGTAATGCATCAACTTAGTTTACCACCGCAAAGAGCAGCAAGATTAACAGGAAGTGAAGATATAGAGATGGTTGGAGCTATGTCAATATCTACACCAAACCATACTACCTCACCTATGATGGAGCACCGTTAAAGCATTAGAGAACCAAAAATCAGTTTGCTTGAGAAGTTTGATGGCACAAGATCTAAATTTTAAAGATTTGTCAATCAAGTACAACTAGTGATTGAACTTCAACCTCAAAGTTATCCTACGTAAGGATCTCAAGTTAGATTTATTAGAATGTTACTTTTGGATTCTGCTTTATCGTAATTTTCATCTTTTCTTGAACGATGTGATCCAATATTGGATAATTTAGAGGCATTTTTAGCGGAATTTTGATCTATGTATGAAAACCATGATGTAATCCGTGTTGCAACCAACAAGATTCGCATCCTACGACAAGGCAATCGATCAATGTTGTTATATGCTTTATAATTTTGACAACTAGCAATTGATATCAAGTGGGATGATTCTACGGATTACAATATGAGGTAAAAAAATTAATGCTCAATTTACCCAATCCTCAAACATTGAGTCAAGCAATTGATTTTGCTCTGAAGTGTGACAATCAACTCTTTGAGTTTTGATCCCAGAATCATACAAGGAAGCCTCATCAATATCATTCAATAGCAACATCAGCATCCTCACAAAATGTACATTCGGAAATAGAAGACATGCAAATTGATGCGATACGTTTTAAACCTCTTATTAAATAAGAAAAGATTTGATGTCGTCAAGGAGGATTATGTTTATAATGTGGAGAACCTAAACACACTGCTCAACATTGTCCAAAGAAATGACACAATTATAAAATAAGGAGTACGGCTGTTAAAGAAGACAACATGTTGGAAAACAAATTTATCCAACTACAATAGGGACCGTTGTCAGGGTAGAGAGAATTTGCCTCAAAAAAACACTAGGCTTCTGGCTGCCACTAATTACTCAAGCAAGATTCAAATATAATAAAACCTCTCAAATTTATATAAAATATTTCTTCATAGGACTATTACATCCAATATATAAGCCTCATTTCTTCAAACCTCACAAAACATAACAAATGCTCTAAAACCCTCATTTCTTTGTAGAAAGGGAATTTTTGCCAAACTTCAATAATTCATAACTTTTAATCCAATTATCTAAATCCATTCCAAATTTACATGAAGTATTGATATATTTTTATAACTACCCCCACAAATTTCAACTGTTGATTGTTTATCCATCTTTAGATATCGTAAAAATCCTAACAATAGTTTCAAACCCTTGTTTACAAACACCCATATACTAAATTCTTTATACCTCACAAATCCAATGTCCAAATGCTATGAAACTTTGATGTATTGGTTTTGCAGTACAAAGATTCATCTTCTTAGAAATTTTTAGACAAAAATTCGTCTAGAAACTCAAGATATGGCAAAATCTATCACTATGAACAAAACGGCCTATTTACTGCCTTAGAATTCGATGTATTGTCTTCGACTCCCAATAACTCCTTTTTTAGAATTCTAAATGTAATAATTCTTCCTCATTAAATGTAGATCTTAAAACCTCCTCTCTAATTGCACCTCTCAATCTCCAAAAGCTTCTGTACAACTCCTCCAATCCTCAAAAGTGTGACAATAGATACAAATTACACACCTTAACTTCAAGCGCCTACTTCTCCCTCATAAAAACTCCAAATCTCTCAATTTTTATATCAAAATTGTAGCACAAAAAACAAGCTTTTTAATCCTAGTCTCTGATTTTCAAATCCCCTCCATGAAGTTACCGAAACCCTTATTAAGGTCGCGGGCAACCTCGTCAAAGCCCATTGGGTATGATATTCAACCAATAGGAATGAAGTTCTCCATTTCTTGCCTTCATCCGACTATGCCTTGATTTCATCCCTCCTAATTAGCCTCTTATCAGCTTAAATTTTCATCCTTAGATTCCCACCTTCTCTCAAGGCTTCATACTATACATTTAGGTTCTATATAATTTAAACCCTATAACCAAACTAAGTAAAAATCTAAAATAAATTTTTTTATACTAACTTCTTTTAATTTACTTTATTAACCATTCTAATATACATCTAAACCTATAAATATATTATGTATTTTGAGTGGATTTTACATACTATAAGCAATTACAGTATGACATCGTGCAGCTGGAACCTTATATAATTCCTAGTGAAGGTCCTATTCTCTCCTCAGAACCTTCTCCTTGTTTTATAATAGATGTATATTTAGGACCAAAAAACTATAGAGTCTTTGCCTTATTAGATTTAAAAGCCTTAGTATGCTTTCTAGATGAACAATTTGTTAAAAATTGTAAAATACCTTTAGTACAAAAAATAAAACCCGTACATGTAGAAGTCATAGATGGTCATCCATTGTCTTCTGGAGATGTCATTCATGAAACCCGTCCTATAAAAATAATAATAGATGGTCATAATAGCTACTTAGCCTTTAACATAATTAAATCTCCATCTAATCCAGTTATTTTAGGTTTATCATGGCTAGAAAAATATAATTGTCAAATAGATTGGAATTCTCATAGACTTGACTTTTCTCAGAATATCATTAAACATCATGTCGACCAAGTAAAAAGCTATAAGCCTAGTATATTAAAATCCGTACTTATAGATGCAAAAGCTTTTATACACGCAGCAAAAGAAGGATCAACTTTTGCTATTTATGCCACACCCGTTTCTGATGGTAGAAAGACTTTAGGTCGCATTCGAAGCCAATATCTAGATTATCAGGACAATTTTGAGAGAAAGAATGCAGATATTCTTCCGGAGCATCATCTATATGACTATTTGATCAACCTCAAGGAAGAAACTCAGCCACCATTTGGACCAATCTATAGTTTATCACAAGATGAGTTGGCTGAACTCAAGACGTATATTGATGAGAATTTGGCAAAGAATTTCATATGCCATTCTAAATCTCTAGCAGGAGCTCTAATTTTACTTGTGAAGAAAAAAGATGGATCATTGCGGATGTGTGTTGACTATCAAGGACTAAACAAGATCACAATCAAGAACATATATCCATTACCCTTGATATCAAGACTCCTTGACCAGTTAAATCAAGCTAAGATCTACACAAAAATAGATCTAAGAAGAGCATACAATCAAATACGCATCAAAGAAGGAGATGAATGGAAAACTGCATTTTGAACCAAGTATGGATATTTTAATTATAATGTCATGCCTTTTGGACTTATAAATATACCAGCTACTTTTCAACATCTCAGGAATGATATTTTTCGTGAAATCCTAGACAACTTTGTCGTCTACTACCTAGACAATATTTTGATCTATTCTAAGAATGTATTTACAATCGACTATTCAAATAAAATTTAGGTGACTTTTTTTTCCATAAAACATCTAATTATTAAATTGGCTTTTAATTTGATTAGTTTTTTTTTGTTATGTATGTTTCTTATCTACTTCACCAAATCTTTGATTGACAAACTTACTTAATCTATAGAAGCACATTGTAGAAGTTGCTTTCTTTGTGTCTTCTTGGTTGAAGATGATTTATTCATCCTATAACATTGTTGTGGTTCCTTTAATCTCTTCTCATGTTCTTTTTTTTTGAGATTGGTAATGGGCATGGTCCGTGATGTTGTTGGAGCATAAAATAAGTCTTCTATGCTAACCTTCTGAATCTACTTATGTTATTCCAATTAATAGATTAAAATAAGAATCTCACCTTAATTTCTTCAAGATCAACTACTAAGTACTCTCATACTCCTAAATCTACTTTGTGATTGATATCAACAACACCTTGACTTTGAATGTAGCTCCACTTACTTTGTTTTATATTGCTATTTCAAAATCCAACATTTATTATGCTCAGTAATCAAAATAATTTATAATAATTATTAATTATATAAAAATATTAATTCTCCATATAAGATCTTTGCTTTCACAATCTATTATTTATTAGATAATTATTATTATAGTCTGCTTTCTATTATTATTCATTTAAATAAATTCCTTCCAAATTTCCAAAATATGACCATATGAGATAGAATTGTCAAAGTTCCAAAAAGTGTTGGATACAAATTGAAGTTAATATGATACAATTGTTCAATGCTTATAATAAAGATTAAGAGTAATTTATTAACACTCAATTTTAGCTGTATGATCATAAACGGATAAAACTCACAAGGATTGTATCTCTACCACCTTGATCAAAATCATCAATTTGGCATACAGCAAAAAATGTTTGAGAAAGCATGATTCACTTCAAATGTTGGTTGAATTTAAACTCATAACAACAATAATTGACTAATGATCAGCTTGTATTATATGAATTTGAATTATTTGTCACTTCAACTATTTTATATTCTAATATTTTAGATGCAAAGTGCATTGGCTTTTTGTTTTCAAGGTGACATGATGGATGTCTCTATTGAGATAAATAAGTAATAGTAAAAGTAGAGTATATTAAAAGTAGAGTATATTATCTTGTAGAAGATATTATCTTAAGTAAGTTACTAATGGTCAAAGCATTGACTCTTGGCATATAGAAAGGGCATCCTATGGATATAGGATGCGGTCAAAGATCAAGAGTCAAAGTCAAGAGGATAAAGGATCTACTAAGGAATATCCAAAGAATAGATAAGAGTCATTAGTGCATGGCATAGGATACCCTCGAGGTAAACAAGATGCCAACGGATCCCAAGGGGCATCTTAGTCAAAGTGTAAGAGTCATTAGTGTATGGCATAGGATACCCTCGAGGTACGCAAGATGCCAACGGATCCTAAAGGACATGTAAGTCAAAGTCAAAGAGTGGAAGTTGACCATTAGGGCAGCAACCACCACCTATAAGTATCGAGTGTTTGGAAGAGAGAGTCATCTCATTCCACACTTCTCTTTGTGTGCAACCTTGCTGATTTGTACTCATACTTACTTGTGTTATGCTTATGGTGTTTCTTCAATAGGTTATGGGCCCACACACACTTTGTTGTGCTATTCAAGTAAGTTCAAGGCATTCTCTTGTTGTTGCTCTTGTGTGGAATAGATCTTATGGTAGTTGCTGATGTTAGAGTTTGTATGATCTTAACTTCTTATTTGGCATGAGGAGGTGCTGATATTAACATCATACATATCTAACATCTCTTTGTGGATTCTCTACTCCTTGAATAGTGAGTTGGAGAGCATATTGAAAGACCTTGATAGTGTCTTTGTTGAGTTGTTGAAGTTAGTTGGACTAACATTCATTTTTCATAAGATTGTGATTTGAGAGAAAGATTGAAGTTGCTTGTGAGGTTGATGAGAGTGCTCATACTGATTAGAAACTTCAAAAGTTGAGTTGAGAGTGTTTTGAGTGAAAAACCACTCTTTTGTTCACAAGAGGGCATTCTGAGATTTTGCTTGTGCAAAATTGTTTTGGTGTTTATTAACACATAAAGACTCCTTTTCTTGATATTTTTTGATACACTACTCCTTAGACATGGCTTCTAATGAAGGTGAAGGTTTGAGAGTGATTGAGAAGTTTAGAGGCAACAATTTCTACCATTGGAAGGTCAAAATGGAGCTTTTGTTGGCGTCTTTGGACCTTTGGAACATTGTTGATGAAAGTGAAGACCCTCCAAGCATGGATGCTAATATCAAGGAGCACAAGGACTTCAAAAGACGTGAAAAGAAGGCTTTTGGCATGATTTCTCTGCGATTTGGATGAAGCCAAACTTTTCTCACATAAATACTAACTGCGAAGGACCCGGTAGCGGAAGCTGGAAGGCTCTTTACTTGGCGTTGCTGAGAGCAAGAACTTGTCCAACATCCTCTTCACAAGGAGGAAATTCTTCACTTGCAAGATGGAAGAAGGTGAGGACCTCATGGGTCATGTCAATAAGGTAAAGGCTCTTGCAAACCAACTAGCAATTGTTGACAAGCCTTTAGAAGATGGTGATATTGTCATGACCTTGCTCATGAGCCTTCCCGAGTCCTACAACTACCTTATTGTAGTATTGGAGTCCATAAGGATCAAGGAACTCACCATGGACTATGTGACGGCAAGACTTGCACATGAAGTGACCAAAAGGAAGGAAAAGGAGCATCATAGTGAAGATTCGGCTCTCTTCTCAAGACAAGGCAAAGGTAGCTATTCCTACCAACGTGATAATGTAAGAAGCAATGTAAAAACTTGCTTCATTTGTGGAAAACCAGGTCACTTTGCACGAAATTGCTACAAGGCCAAGAAAGGAGAGAGAGAGAATGCAAACAATGCTCGTGATGAAGTTGGAGGATATGATTATGCATTCATAGCAAGTGAAGGCACTTCCACGGCTGCCATGTCCAAGTGGATTGTTGATTCGGGTGCTACCAAGCACATGACTCCATACAAGTGTTCATTTGACACTTATGAAGCAATTTCAGCAACAAAGGTTTGGTTAGGAGACAATGGCATGGTACAAGCTATTGGAATTGGCTCCATTGTGGTGGAGATTGTTGTGAAAAACCAAACCAAGAGAATCAGATTGAAAGAGGTCCTACATGTGCCAAAGATGAAGAAGAATCTTCTTTTGGTGAGCAAACTTGTTTCAAGTGGTTGTAAGGTGCAATTTGATATGAATGGATGCTTTGTGAAGACAATGGAGGGTGATGATGTTTTAAAGGGCTTTAGAGATGGCAACCTCTACTTCATCAATTGTAAAAGGTCAATGGAGTTGAAGTAGCGGCATTTGCTGATTTTCCACAAGATCAAGATAAGTTTGGCATTTGGCATCGACGCCTTGGTCATTTGAATGCCAAAAGCATGAAGGAGCTCCAATCCATGGTAAGTGGTTTAGATCTTGGTCAATGCTACAACAATGCTACCACACTTGCTTGTGAAGGTTGTATTCAAGGCAAGCAACAAAGGGCTTCATTTCCAAGTGGAGTTGCAACACGTGCAACTAAGTTGTTGGAGATTGTGCATTCGGATGTTTGTGGACCTATGAGGACGCCATCAATAAGAAGAGCAAGGTACTTTGTCACATTCATTGATGATTATTCAAGGAAGGTGTGGATCTTCATCCTTAAAACCAAGAGTGAGTGTTTGTCAAGGTTTAAGGAGTTTAAAGCACTTGTGGAGAAACAATGTGAGTGCAAGATTAAGGTGTTGCGCACGGACAATGGAGGTGAATACATGTCAAAGCATTTTGATGAGTATTTGAAGATTCAAGGTATTGCAAGACAAACCTCCACTCCTTACACTCCACAACAAAATGGAGTTGCTGAAAGAGCAAATCGAACCATTGTGGAGATGGCAAGGAGTATGCTTCATGCACAAAACCTTGGACATGAATATTGGGCAGAAGCCATGGTAAATGCAGTGTATACAAGAAATAGATGTCCTACAAGTGCACTCACATCAATGACTCCACAAGAAGCTTGGAGTGGGAAGAAACCTTGTGTTTCACATATGAGGACTTTTGAATGTGTTGCTTATGCAAAGGTACCAGATTGTATGAGGTCCAAACTTGATGCAAAAGGTACAAGATGTGTGTTTCTTGGATATTGTGAAGGTACCAAGGCATATAGGCTAATGTGCTTGGATTCGAAGAAGATTATCAAAAGTCGAGATGTTGAGTTTTTAGAGCATAAGAGTGCTTGTGAGCACTTGGAGATGTGTCCAAGTGGGAGTAATGGTGGATTTGTGGACACATCTTCAAATTCAGCAAAGAAAGAAGAAGATGAAGCCATTGAGGATGGTGATGAAGGTGAAGAGCCAAAGAAGGTGGAGAAGAAGGTCCCTAGTACAGTTAAGACCAACAATGAAGGAAAGGAAGATGTTGAAGATGATGATGATGATGAGGAGTACCAACCTTTGAATGAGAAGAAACAAGGCTTAAGACGAAAGGGAGTTGGAAGAGTACATGGAGGTGAATCTTCTTCAAATGAAAGGAGATATCCTATGAGAGAAAGAAGACCACTTGGTGAATGGTGGAAGAATCACATCTTTCCTCAAGTAAGTGAAGAACATGCTAATGTTGCACTCCTTGCTGATCCATTGACTTTATGTGATGCAATGAAGTCCACGGATGCTATGAAGTGGGAGAAGGCCATGGAAGAAGAGTATAAATCACTCATGGACAATGGAACATGGGAATTGATTCAACTTCCATCAAATCGTGCTTCAATTGGTTGTAAGTGGGTGTTTAGAACCAAGAGGGATGCAATGGGCAATATTGTGAGATATAAAACAAGATTAGTTGCTAAAAGATACTCACAAGTTGTTGGTGTTGATTTCAATGAGACATATGCTCCCGTGGCCAAATTCACCACTATTAGAACCATTGTGGCAATTGGGGCAGCAATGGACTTGGAGATGCATCAAATGGATGTGAAGGCGGCTTTCTTGAATGGAGAGTTGGAAGAAGACA
>JAWRVF010002008.1:0-27473 GCA_036785485.1 Physcomitrellopsis africana | reverse complement strand
AAGGTTACCAAATAATGAAGATATAGATATGGTTGGAGCTGCTTCAACATCTACACCAAGCCATATAATTCCTCCTACATTGAAACATCGTCTAAGCATCAGAGAATCAAAAATTGGTCTACTTGAGAAGTTTGATGGCACAAGATCCAAGTTTTGAGGATTCATCAACCAAGTCTAACTGGTGATTGAATTGCAACCACAAAGTTTTCCAACTCCAGGATCACAAGTCAGATTTATTGGTACACTACTTTCAGGTTCTGCCTTATCTTGGTTTTCATCTTTTTTGGAATGACGTGATCCAATATTGGATAATTTAGAAGCTTTCTTAGCAGAATTTTGATCTATGTATGGAGAACATGATGCAACTCGTGTTGCAACCAACAAGCTTTGTATCCTATGATAAGGCAATCGATCAGTGACATTATATACTTCAGAATTTTGACAACTAGCAATCGATATCAAGTGGGATGATGCTGCACTCATCAGTCAGTTTCTCTACGGATTACAATATGAAGTGAAGAAATTGATGTTGAACTTACCCGATCTTCAAACATTGAGTCAAGCAATAGACTTTGCGGTGAAGTGTGATAATCGGCTTTTCGAATTTAGATCTAAAAGTTGTACAAGAGAACCTCAGCGACATTATAATTTAATGGCAGCACCAATGACTTCTCAATATGTACCTTTAGAAGTCGAGGACATACAAATTGATGCTATACGTTTCAAGCTGCTTACTGAACAAGAAAAGACTCGACGTCGTCAAGAAGGATTATGCTTGTATTATGGAGAACCTAAACACACTGCTCAAAATTATCCAAAGAAACGACGCAACCACAAGATAAGGAGTATGATTGTCAAAGAAGACAATATGTCGGAAAACGAGTTTGTCTAGCCACAATAAGGACTGTGCGGCTGGGATCTTGTACAATTTCTAATGAAGGTCCTATCCTCTCTTCACAACCATCTCCTTGTTTTATAATTGATGTGTATTTAGGACCTAATAATTACAAAGCCTCTGGTTTAATAGATTTGGGAGCCTCAGCTTCTTTTTTAAATGAAGAATTTGCTAAAAGCCATATAATACAGATAGTACAAAAATCTAAACCCGTATATGTAGAAGTCATAGATGGTCATCCTTTATCTTCTGGAGATGTTACTCATGAAACACTTCCTCTAAATGTAATAGTAAATGGGTATAATAGTTGCGTAATTTTTAACATAATTAGATCTCCCTCTATTCCAGTTATTCTTGGTCTATCATGGTTAGAAAAACACAACCCTCAAATAGATTGGATTTCTCGTACTCTTAACTTTTCTAAAAGTATAGCT
Organism: Physcomitrellopsis africana; assembly: GCA_036785485.1. Lineage (NCBI taxonomy): Eukaryota > Viridiplantae > Streptophyta > Bryopsida > Funariales > Funariaceae > Physcomitrellopsis > Physcomitrellopsis africana. Next base: position 26,144 of record JAWRVF010002008.1, on the reverse strand, counting down.
AACAATATAGTTAATCAAGTAAGAAATCACAAGTCTAGTAGAATTAGACCTGCGTTTGTAGGTGCAAGAGCTTTCTTGTACGCTGCAGAAGAAGGATCACCTTTTGTCATTTATGCTACACCTATTTCCAATGATAGAAAGACTTCAAGTAGCATTCCAAGTCAATATCAAGATTATCAAGACGTTTTTGAGAAAAAGAATGCAGATATTCTTCCAGAGCATCGTCCATATGATTGTTCAATCGACCTTAAAGAAGGAACTCAGCCACCATTTGGACCAATCTACAGTTTATCACAAGATGAATTGGCTGAACTCAAGGCGTATATTGACGAGAATTTGGCCAAGAATTTCATACGTCATTCTAAATCTCCAGCAGGAGCTCCAATTCTATTTGTGAAGAAAAAAGATAGATCATTGCGGATGTGTGTTGACTATCGAGGACTCAACAAGATCACAATCAAGAACAAATATCCATTACCTCTAATATCAGGACTCCTCGACCAGTTGAATCAAGCTAGGATCTATACAAAAATAGATCTAAGAGGAGCATACAATCTAATACGCATCAAAGAAGGAGATGAATGGAAAATTGCTTTTCGAACTAGGTACAGACATTTTGAATATAATGTCATGCCTTTTGGACTTACGAATGCACCAGCTGCTTTTCAACATCTCATGAATGATGTTTTTTGAGAGTTCTTAGACAATTTTGTCGTCTACTACCTAGATGACATTTTGATCTATTCTAAGAATAAAGAAGAACATGAAATACATGTTCGTCAAGTATTACAAAAACTTAGAGATGCAAGATTGTATGCCAAGATGGAAAAGTATATATTTCACACTACTCAAGTTGATTTCTTAGGATACATCATTTCAAATGATGGCCTCATGATGGATCCTAAGAAAGTCAAAACAATCATGAATTGGAAGATTCCAAAGACGGTAAGAGATGTCCAATGCTTTTTAGGATTCGCCAATTATTATCGGATCTTTATCAAAGACTTCTCTCGTGTTGTGGCTCCACTTACACATTTGACTTGTAAAGACAAACTCCAATGGAATCAAGAAGCGGAAGCAGCATTTGAAGCTTTGAAGACATTGTTTGTTTCTGCACCAATCTTGTATCGTGTAGATTTTTCCAAGGCATTTTTTATGGAAACAGACGCATCAGACTTTGCCTTGGGTGCGGTTTTGTCACAAATGGGAATAGATGACAAACTTCATCCAATAGCTTTTCATTCAAGAAAATTCTCAGCAGCCGAGATTAATTATGAGATCCACAACAAAGAACTTCTTGCAATCGTGGATTCTTTTCAAGAATGGCATCATTATCTAGAAGGCGCTTTGAGTCCAGTCACCGTATATACGGATCACAAGAACCTCGAGTATTTCATGTCGGCACGTGTGTTGAATCGTTGTCAAGCTCGTTGGAGCATGTCTTTGTCAAGATTCGAATTCATTATCACTTATCGGCCAGGAAAACAACAAGGTTTGTCCGATGCTCTTTCTAGACGTTCTTATTTTGTACCAAAAGAAGGAGATGCAGCTTTTGAGCAACAAAGAATAGTTCTCTTGAAACCAGAGCAGTTTTATCTTCGAGCAATAAAATCACCATTGATTGTTGATTCAACTTTTCTCAAGCAAATTCAATCAAATATGTCATCAGACCCTCTTGTTCATGATATCAAGAATAATTCTTCCAAGTCTCATGATGCTTCTAAATTCAAGTTCAAGAATAATCTACTATATTTTGAAGGACGTCTATATGTTCTAAAAAAAGAAGCACGTTTACTTCTTCTTCAAGCACGTCATGATTTTCCAGCAGCAGCATATTTTGGATACAACAAGACTTTGGAACTTATATCAAGAGATTTTTGGTGGCTTCAAATGTGGAAGGCAATCAAAGACTTTGTACAATCATGTGATATTTTCTCAAGATCAAAGACTCCTCGTCATCAACATTTTGGGCTTCTTCAACCATTACCTATTCCAGAACAACCATGGTCTTCTGTTTCTATGGATTTCATCACAGATCTTCCAAGCTCAAGATCTTATGATTCTATATTTGTGATAGTAGATCGGTTCACCAAGATGGCACATTTTGTGCCATGCACAAAATCTATCACAGGTGGAGAAACAACTAAGTTTTTCATTGATAATATCTATCGCTATCATAGGTTATCTAAGGATATTATATCAGATAGGGGAACTCAATTTGTGTCAAGATTTTGGAGAATCCTTTTTAAGATCTTAAAAGTGGACATAAAGTTATCTTCAGCTTTTCATCCTCAAATCGATGGACAAACAGAGCGCGTGAACCAAGTCTTGGAGCAATATTTAAGGTGTATCATCAATTATCAACAAGATGATTGAATAGCTCTTCTGCCATTGGCAGAATTTGCTTATAATAATACGATACATTTTTCTATGTAACAAATACCTTTCTTTGCCAATTATGGTTATCACCCACAACTTGATGCTTTTGACTTTTCAAAAATTGATAATCTAGCAGCATAAGATTTGGCAAATCGTTTGTCAGAGCTACATGCAATAATGAAGGTATAATTAAAAGAAGCTCAAGAATGACAAAAAACAAATGCAGATGCATATTGCAAGGAACAACGACAATTCAACGTGGGGGACAAGGTATGGTTACTTCGTCGTAATATCAAGACTACTCGTCTTTGTGATAAGTTGGACTATTGTAGGCTTGGACCTTTTCCTATTTCTGAACAAATCAATCCAGTTGCATATCGATTACACCTACCGGAGTCCATGAAGATCCATCTTGTATTCCACATGTCACTACTCGAGCCATATAAGATAGTGGACATACAAGGAAGAAAACAAATACCACCGCCTCCTATAGAAGTTGACAACAATGAAGAATTCGAGGTTGAAGAGATTTTAGATTCAAGGCGGCACCGAAATCGATTGGAATATCTTGTGCATTGGTGCGGATACGATATTAGTGAACGCACATGGGAGCCATCAAAGAATCTAACAAATGCATCAATAAAAGTTAATGCATTTCATCGACGACATCCATCAAAACCAAGATAAATACTCAAAAAAATCTTCGTTATAAAGCAAGGCAGGTTCTATAGAGGTTTCATCCTACCTTGTATCATTGTTTGTCATTAGATTTTGTTTGTGCTAAAGAGATGGAGGATCAACAACCAGCGAATTCAGCTCAAGAGCCATCATTTGCTGATTTACCGGACGAGACATTACGACTATCACAACCTTCAAGACGACGAAATAGAGATGAAGACCCTCAAGAATGACATGTCCTTCCTCGGATTGATGGCGAAATACAACGTGCTTGGTATCACGACCTTGGAAGAGACTCTCGATGTTTGGTGATACTTTTAGAGGTAGGAATTACTCTTGATGGTGTTCTTAATGTTTTCTTTGAAGGAAGTTATGAAGGCCTCAACAATGATCAAATAACAGAGTGGTCCTCTCGCCCTGGTATGGGACATTATCGATGGCTGAAAGGACCTATCAACTACCTTCGAAGGGAACAAAGATCTGAGTATGTGGCAAGCACAATTCGACGTATTTTGGACTTTCTCAACATGTAATCACCGCTCCTCGTGGAACTCGTCCCTAGAAGGGGGGATAATGTCACAGACATAAGATTTATTCCAGTAAATTATCTAAATAATAATAGACCAATAGAAATAGGTAAAATAAATTGATTTGATAATATGTGATAGAAAAGCTTCCTAGAAGCTTCATAGACACGAAATCACCTTTATACATGTCTATAGGTGATTGGTAGGTTAGAAACTTGGTCAACAAGGTAGCCACATGGCGCACATGTTGGTAGCTTGTAGAATAAGCTAGCCATGTGTCACACATTTTGGTAGCTTGTGGAATAAGCCAAGTACGTGGCGCACATGTGAGAAACTTGTCGTGCAAGTTTAACACGTCTCTTGCAAATTAGACACGTATATAAGGTCCTATAGAATACCGCCACGTAGCTCTTAGTTAGATAGTATTTATAGAGGCAAGAATAAAGCCCTCTTCACTCTGGTCAACTCCTTTCTTGATCCTAGTCTAGTTTCAAGAGTCCTCATGTTTCCAGTCTTTGGCAATAGCCATTCCAATTTTCTTTTGAATATACATACTTTCTTATTTTATTTTGTGACTTTACTTTGATACAGTTTTCATTAGATTATACATCTTTTTCTAGTTCATGTCCTTGACAGCTTACCCCGGCTCTTGACTCTCACAGTTGGATCCTAATTTCTTCTTCTCTATTTTCTTTATAATAAAAATCAAAGTACCAACCATCATCTCTCTTGCGCTAACTACTTTTTCAATTAATTTTTTTATTTGTCTATCTATATTGGCCAACCAATGAATTAATCATCCAATTTATCAAAATTTAATTCTTATTCTACCACCAAAATTATCTACTTATTCTACACACTTTTAGATAAAAATGTGCCTATGAATCTAACTTGAGTAAATCCATTAGGATATTAGAAAGGATGCAACTCTAGATATAACTTGACTTATTACAGAAATCTTCAAAATTTTGATCTTATTTCATCAAACTTCTTAGATATACTAATCTTTGCTTCTTTCATGCTTGTAGAAGCAAGACTTTCTATATTTGATTATGAGGCTGATTTACTTACTTTCCTCAACTGTATAACTTCTTGGCATAGGCTCTAAACTTCTTCCATAGATGTAGGAATGTACTTCCATGATTGACATTAGTGATGCGTGAAATTTCCATCCTAAGAGTGTTGACATGCTCAAGATCTACAATAGTTACAAATCTATTCTCATTTTTACTAAGTGTAGTATCTATGATCTTTCCTTCCATCTTAGACAATTTAATAATTCCATAATTTAAATTAAAGAAGGATAATTTGCAACCTCTAATATCAATTTAAAATTTTCTACAAAGAAGGGTGATCCACTTTCTTTCAAGGAAAAAATCAAGGTTAGAAAGTAAACAATATTAGTTTAAAGGTGGGTAGCTACTGGACACAATATATGTAGCGATATCCGGGGATACCCTGCAATCAACCCTTGGGACCACTGTAATACCTGCATGATATCCGCAGCCCTCATCGTTCAATTGGTGGCGACATACTCCCAGCATGATAATTAATTTTCAGGCTAATGATTTCAATAGAAATGATTTCCCATTTGATATTTTTGGAGGTGGTCTTTCCTCCCTTGGCGTTGGAGGACCCTCTCGCTGCGTTTGGTTTCAGGATCTGGACGCAATTACTCTCCAGAAGTGCATTTCAGGTTAGAAATTCGGAGCTTAGTTCCTCGGGTTTGGAATTTGCAGCGTGTGCAGAGGATCAGGGCTATGGCTGCGCTTCCAGGGGCTCCTGCGTACGAGATTCGTCGCGCCCGCTTCAACTCCAGTCTACTGACTCTTCCAGCTGGTGCTTCCAAAAGATGCAACTCTCAGAAATCCCACCAGATTGCGGTTCCCGCAGCTGGCATTCCACGAGCTTACTGCTGGCTATGGCGAGACCTCTCGTCACAATCGGCGCTGTCGCGTCCATTGCGCGAGTAGTAGCTCAAGCGCCTCTGCATCATCAGAATTACAACAGGTACACTTTTGCAGACCAGTTTTGATTTTGTTCATCGATGCTCAAGTAGATGCTTTGTTTTGGCAAAATGGCATTCTGTTCTTCGTCACAAGTTTGGAGAGGCTGGTGCAGGTGGAGATGGTACTACAACAGAATGTTGATGAGAGGCTTACCCATCCTGCTCTCGTCGCTGCTGGGTAAGCCTCTCATCAACATTCACATCGATCAACAATCTGTTGTAGTACCATCTGTTTATTCACCAGACCTGGTATTGAGATATATGGTCGATGGGAAATGCGGGCTGTGATGTTGCAGATATGATATTCGATGTGTGTTCGTTCCAAGTGACGATAGATCATCGTGGCAGCAACTTGTACAGAAGCTACTGCCGGTGTTGGAGAGAGAGGTGGAGACTAGTACCTCAGGCACGCCTCGGCATTTGACTGTGCTGGGGGAGTCCTTCGGCGGGTGCCTGGCAATCCAGCTCGCCAAAGCTGCCCCGCATCTTGTGTCTCGGCTGGTCCTGGTACGAAGATGGTGGCTTCCTTTCACAGACTTTTCCATGATTTGTCCAAGTATCATGTCGGCTGTGTTGTTTGTATGTCCATGAACATGCTGGGTGATATGTTTTGGACATGATATATCATGCTTTGTGTTGATTTTCCTGTGAATCTCATTCTCGGTTTCTGATTGCGTGGACAGATAAATCCTGCGACGAATTTTCCTGAGAGCAACGCATTGGCTAGTATAGCTGCACGGACAGGCTTGTTGGCAGTGTTTCCTGAGCTTCTGTACCGAGTTGCGCAGGTGTGGTTGGATAGTATTGGCGGCAGTGGTTTTTTTGTTTTTTTGTTTTTTTTTTTTGAGGAAATTTGTGCCAATGCTGGGGGAGTCTATTTTTTTGAAATTGAAATTGAATTTTTTTTTCCTGCCATGTTTACTAGTGTGAATTTTTAATTCTCCTTGGACCGCAGGACATTCTCTTGCCGCTGATGGTACGGAAGGGTCGTGTTTCGAGGACAGGGAACGAGGACATGTTGTCTCCGATCGATTATGTCCCTGCTTGGTGTGCGGCCTGGCGCTTTTCCATGTTGAATGACAACACTGGACTTTCTGACCCAGAGATCCAAGCAATCACAGTACCAACTCTACTGGTAATACTATTCATTGGAACGGCCCATTCGATCTCAAGTCGTCAGTGAAAAAAAACTGCATAATTTCGCAAATCTGTGATAGCATGGTGTTAATTCTTGGGCGGATGGTGTAGTTTGCATCAGCAAAGGACCGAGTCTTGTGGTCGACAAATGAGTGCCTTCGCCTCCAGAAACTTCTCCCTAACTCAAAGCGAATAATTATGCCTGAGAGGTATAATTCCACCAAGACTTACTCACTTCACATTCTTGCTGGTTCACTGATATCTGAATTAACTCCATATCTAACAACTTTGCATCGGATGTCATTTGCAGCGGGCACACACTTCTCTTTGAGGATTCAATCGACCTGGCATTGTTACTGGACAGGAATGGATTCTCCCCGCCTGCAGCGGAGTCAGAGCCTGAGCAAGCGAACCGCTGGCAATCCAGGAAGCATGCCGTGCCGGACGAACGGTATGATGAAATGGGGCCAATCTTGGAGCCCTGGAGGGTAAGCTTTAAATCATCTTTTGATCACCGTTCAGCTGTTCTGTCATGGACCCCATGTGCCAGCTGAAACTATCTCCCAAGTAGATGCTGCCATACATGACAATCTTCGGTCTTTATTTTCACAGCCTGTTGTTGGAAGTAGACAGCGAGATTGTCATGTTGTCTCACATGGTAAGATTTGCTTCCTGCAGATACTTACTTCACCTTATGTTACTAGGGCGGAGTCTCTACCCAATCCAGAAATGAAGGTAACTTAGTCCTTTATCCTTCAATTATCATGTATTTAAGCCGAATATGTCGATCACTCTGGGCTTAAAAGTTGGTACGTGAATGTCTGTCTCGGTACAGAAACTAAGACTTGGCATTTGAGGTTTTAATGAGTGATCTGGCGTTTTGCAGCCGAAGAGACCTGTACTTTTTGTAGGCAACCACACCATGTTCGGCATCTACGACTCACCTATTCTCGTTTACGAGGTGAGTTTCATGGTTCCTGGCAATTTTTTGGTCCTTGTGATTGTATCCGATCCAAGGTGCTCGGAGAGTGAATGACTAAGTTCTCTGCCATGCATTAAGTCCCCTGCACTGGTTCTGCTGTAGCTTTACACAAGGGGGTTCCGACTTCGTGGATTAGCCCATCCAGGTCACTGGGCAGGCGGCGTGGGGCCCATATTTGAGAGGTACATACACCTGTTCACTACCTGAAGTAGGCTACAAACTTTTGATTACATGTCCTCAAGTGTTAAAACGAATGTCCTTTGTTTGCACAGGTACGGAAATGTGAAGGCAACAAAATTTTCAGCGCACAAGTTGCTCAAGGTTATGACTGAACCCATGCATTATGTGTTAATCTTGTCTTATCAGTACCACAGTATCCTTTCATTACAGTTTCTTCCGGGATGAGTTACTCCAGTCCGCCTAGATTGTGCCATATGAGTGGGACCTTATGGTTTACTCCTTTGGATTTTTATTTTTTTTGAAATAGTTATTTATGTATTTTTGAAACAAAGGAAGTGTAATCCAAATATCTTTAGATTTGACCATAGCATCAATCTGTTGGCATATTATTTTCAGGATGGAGAAGACGTTTTATTATTTCCAGGTGGTTCCCGAGAAGTTTGTAAGCGTAAAGTAAGTATTATTCCATGCTTCGGTATGTACAACTTCACGTCTAGTGAGTACGAAGAGGATCTGGATTCTCTGCACAGTGCTTCACTTGTAGGCGATCTGCTTTACCATTTTACCGTGTGTACAGGGAGAGGAGTATAAACTGAAGTGGAAAGAGACGATTGATTTTGTACGCATGGCTAGTCGTTTGAACGCCATAATTGTTCCCTTTGGGATCCTGGGAGCAGACGATGCGTACGTTGGTCTTTCTACCTTCTCTCCATTTCACTGTAATTGGCAATTTCCGGAGGCAGTTATCGACTCTACATTATTTAGTATTCTCTATATTATGAACTATGGATGGTTTTCACTGTCTAAGAATTGTGCGCGGTCACAGGTAGCCCCGCAGGCTAGCATAGGTCACTCCCAGGCAGGGACGCCCATGTTCTGCAGGGCATTCCCCCTCTTCTAGGATTTTGCCCAAAATTCAACTGAACATTCTGAGATGAAGCCCAAGCTTACAAAACAGAGCGTCTACAGATGTACATGACTTTAACTCTTAGGCCGAAGTCCAGAGATGTACTTCAAAATATTTTTTCCGTGTATTGAAATTGAACTTCTCGGGGACTGGTTCTCGCTCTCTAGGCCCTGGGCCCCAGACGTCGATGACGCCAGGCTTTTTGACGGGAGTGGATCCGTTACTGGAGGCAGGCTGTTTCATTACGGGAGGGAGGCTGCTGGGCGGTGTGTTCGCAGAGCTGGCTGGTACAGAGGCTTGTTGCTGCTTCGGCACCTGCTTCGGGCTACCTGGCGATGCAGCACCCTTTGAACCCACAGCCCGAGCTGCTGCCGCTGCCCACTCCGCGGGCATGGTGACCTTCACTTATTGCCGCACTTGGAAAACTGCAGCACTCACAACACAAACTGCCAACACAGCATGTGTCCTGCCCCCACATGTACGACTCTTAGCAAGAAGCTTCAGCTGACAAAAAGGTAAATTCCCTTGACAAGGTTTCAAGAGATCCTAAACCCCTACAGGCATGATCAGTGACCACAGACGTTATGGGCCCGCCAAACTCCCAACAGACGCATCCAAATGCAGATCATTTTCAAGTAATCTGGTGTAACTGAAAGTCATAACCACTTGCACAGACGCCATGGGAATCCACTGATCAATCAAGCCTGCCTGCGGGTTTGGTCGGAGCTAAGGAGTGAAAGATGAGGCGAGGAGTGAAGATAATTAACGACGTGATGCAAGGAGGTGAACCCACGGGGTTTGGCGTTGTGGAAAGGCACGAAGCACAAGGGCAGAGATCCAGAGGGCAGGGAGTCGTTGCAATCCAAACTCCAGCGAGATTCACAGAGCAGAAAGCAAATGAAAGTTCCCCTCTAACTAATGAGGGACATAACTCACCTTGCTTTGGTCACCTCCATCCGTTCATCTTCACATGATTCCCTGCTCTTTTGAGAGGTCTCAGTCACTGTCGTCGTGCTTCGTTCCCTCACCAAGCCATTAAATCGTGAACATCTTTGAAATGGAACAAGGCCTAGGCCTCTGTTCAATAATGATTGTACACAGGAGTGCAATAGAACATGCACACAATTGGTAAGAAAACTATGACTATCCGTTTATTGTTTCAATGTACCTAACTAGTTACAGAGGAATTGAACGGTATGGTACAGATGAGGATCACTGTTTGCGTTCAGGTAGCAGCCGTCCGATTTTGCCCAGTAGACGCGTTGGCAACGATCTCTCCTGCAAGGGAACATGATTTGCACATTGAGCACTGAGAATACACTACAAGGTCATAAAAGGGAGAATTGACCTCATTTAATCCACATCGGTATAGAATGGTACAGATGCTTACAGGGTCTTGGTCTCGTGTTCGCTTCAATACAGTTATGGCGTCCTCCACTCTCCCCTTCACTAACACTGCGAAACCACGCCACGTATGCATGCCACGTCAGCTCGCTTGGAACCATATTCGTTCAGAAACATCCTGGAATGAAAATTGGGCATAGCAATGCAAAACGAAAATTTTCAAATGGTGGAAATAGTGCGGGAACTTACTGTACAGGTCTTTACACTGTCCACCACGCAGCAGACAAGCCAAACTTACGATTAGGCACAACCTATGTTGAAGTTCCCTGCCATGGGAGTGACCTATGCTAGCCCCACTTTGGTCCACAACCACCTGGACTACTTGCCCAATTGGCCCTCTCCTCCACTTCGTCTAGTCAATGTTGACAAGCTCATTGAGCGATGGATGTTCATGGGACAGGGAGTGGTGTGGAGGGCCAGGTGAGCAGGTGGGCCAGGTGGTTAGGGGCCAGAGTGGGGCTAGTAGAAGTTGCTTGCATGCTGGAGGAGGATGATCTGTGGGGCGTTCCCCGATTCTAGGATTTTGCCGAATTTTGAGCAGAAACGATTGTAGGTTACTTGTCACTTTTATAAGATCTGTGCTATGAATCGAGGATTGGATATCACGTTTATGATGTGTGAGAAATTGATCCGAGTTTACTGGTATCTGACATTGGCACGTAAGCATTTTGCTACTACTCGTTTTGCTTTGCACGTACGCAGGAGAAGTTCATGAAAGACAGGCTCGCGAAACGAGATTTCAATTATCTCCGGCACGAGCCTTACTACAAGGACTTGACTAGACCTGAGAACAGGGAGTCGCTTGCGTTTGCGGATTATCACAGGAAGGAATTCTGGCGAACTGACGTTGAAACCGTCCTTAAGCGGGATGAAGACAAACGCAGAGCTCGGCAGAAGGTAAACCTTGACATGAGCCTGATCCGCTGCCTACATACTGGAATCTGAAACCCTAGACTTAAGAATGTGCTATAGTAGTTACGCTCTTTAGTTTCTCTTCGCTTTGTTTTGATAAGTATCGGTCCCGAAGTTATTGCGTATAAGAAACTTTCTTGGTTTGCGCATTCCAGGAGCTGCTTGGAATTTGGACGAACGAGGAAGCATGGAGGCGACATCGTGCAGCGAAAGTTAGGGAAATCAAGTACAACGCCTACCTCGATTTGCAAGAAAAAATGCAAAAGGTCGGATGCCGCGCGAATGATAGCGGTGCTCCACATATCAACATCATCACTCGGCAACCTATTGGAGTAGAAATCCCGGACGAGCCGCCCACCTACGTTGATGACGTTAAGAAGTAAGCTCACCGCACTCTGTTTCCAGTGTGTTTTTTTTTTTTGAAAAACTAATATTATCAGGCCTGTCCTTCCCCAAAAAAAACCGGCTGGAAGGAGGTAGGTTAGCTACTAGACACAGTACATGTAGCATCCGATATCCAGAGATACCCTGAGATACCACTGTGATACCCTTTGTAATACCATTGCAATGCCTACATGATATCCGTAGCCCTCACCATTCAATGTAGCCCTCAGCATGAGAAAAGTTTCAGGCTAATGATTTCAATTTCAATTTTCCCATTGATTTTCCTTTGCATGTGTAGGAGCCTCATTTTTTTCGTAGAAATTTTGCGAAATTTAGAAAAAAAAGAAATCACTGCTCTGGTCTGTTACAAGTAAACGATGTCAGTGGCAACATCAGCGTCAACGTGATCATGATTTCAAGCTGAGATAAGTTCCGTGATCTCTTTGGTTGCAGATACAAAGCAATTCAACGGAAGCTGTTGTTCCGGCAACGGATGAGCGGGGCACGGAACTTCAACATCCTCAACTGGAACGAAAATCCTCCGGGTCCGACACTGCCGCCATGGCCTGGGCGGCCTCCGACTCCGCCCCCTCCCCCTCCTCCGAAGGTTATCCTTCCCAACACCAACTCCTCCAAATGGGCAATTTCATGCGGTCGTCTCTTTGGCCCCTTCGGCGTCTTCGATTGAAGCAGCGCCATGCCATCTACTTCTTTGGATCATAGAGAGATCATGTGACATTAACTGAAAATCCCCAAATCAGTGTCTTCTCTCCACCGACGGCACCTTTAAATGTCAAATATTTTGCAACATTTTGAGGTCGAGAACGGTTTGTGCTGATGAAACATCCAAGACAACGGAAGGAGGCAGGTTAGCTACCAGACACAGTAAATGCAGCTTACAGCATCCGATATCCGGAGATCAACACTGCGATCAAACCTTGGGATACCACTGCGATACCCTTCTAATACCATTGTGACACCTACCTACATGATATCCGTAGCCCTCACCATTCAATTGGTAGCTACATACTCCCAGCATGAGAATTGATTTTGAGGCTAATGATTTCAATAAAAAATCTCCCATTTATTGCCCCTTGTATGTGTAGCAGCGTCATGTTTTTGGTAGAATTTTTGCTAAATTTAGCCAGGAAAAAAACACACGTAAATGAATGCACAGGAACTTACACTCAACATACTTTACTTTTTATTACGATAAAAACAGGGGAGGCCGATATAGCCTCGCAGGGAAATACGATATGACAAAGAAACGAAGTGTCGATTTAGTGAACTACGCAGAAAAAACGTTTCTTTCCCGCTTCAGAAGAAGGATCGGAATGAGGGAAGGAAACGATTTTTGTGCGCAGAGTCGACTAACCTGCTTGTTACATGTGGGAAAACGGGAATACGTGATCCCACACAAAAGAATGTGAGGCCGATTCTACCAACAAACGGACTCTAATGCTAGAAGTCCACATCCTTGGCCATATCCAAGCCGCAAACTGGAGCTGATCAATGCTCGTATTTATGCAAAATGTTTTATCTTTTTATGCACATATATGTTACTCTAATATTCTCCAACACCAACCGAGAAGCGTAAACTTTGCGACGATCTTCATCCAAAGCGGGTCCAAGCAGCGGCAACGGCGACAGCGCCCGCGGCGAGGATGACGGGCGCGCCAAGCAACCCGCAGCCGCCCATGGCGGCCGCTTGAGCGGCAGAGTAGAGGGAGCCCGCGGCCACTCCGCCTCCGTTGGCAGTGGCGATGCTGCTCATCCAGGCGGCGGCGTAGGATCCCGCCGCCGGTCCGGCGGCGGTGAAGCCAAGCGCTTTGAGAGTCAGAAGCCCCGCGGTAGAAGCAGCCACTGCACCTCCGGCAGCGCTTGCGACGCTCGTCGCTGCCGTGGAAGCGTAATGTCCAACACCGGTGCTAGACACAACGCCAGCGACGGCGTTCCCTGCTGCACCCGCCACAGCCGCGGTGCCCGTCACAATTGCCGGCACAGCGGTGCAGGCCGTGAACGAGGCCGCACTTGCCACTCCGTTGGCTGCGTATCCCTGCACAGACATCGCCATCTCTCGATCACAGACTCACCGCACACTGACGGATGCAAGAACTAAGAGACAGCTTCACAAACTTGACAATCTTCGCTTCTGGTGAGGAGAGGGATCGATCTTATACATGTGCATCCGATGTTACCACTTGTATATATGGTAAATGTATGTGCACAGAAAACGAGACATCAAATGGCAGCGTCCTGTTTCAAAGTTCTTAATTCTACGGTCTTTTATCTATCGAAAAATGAGATGTGAGAAGTGTAGTTTAAGTGTCTACAGGAGTTGTGTATTGTTTCCTGTGGCCGGCGGCTCGGAATAAGAGAGTACTACCTGACTTGGGCATGGTCTGTAATCACCTTAAGCCAATCACTGTGTGGTCTCTGGCTTGAGGTCTGACATGGCTGGTTGGGATTCGAGTCGATCATCGCCCGACTGGAAAACCTTTACCACCAAGTTTTGAGAAGCATAAGATACAGATAATGATAGTTTAGTCAATACGGTATGCCCACCTAAACTGGACAGCGACCCATTCCGGCCCCCTATGAACAGAGTTGGAACATGAGCAAAATAATAGTTACTTTGAATAAACTTCTCTTCCTTTCATCTCCCCACACACATGCATTTGTTGTCCACCTCTTGTTTCACTTGACCAAACCTAGGCATTTATTATAGGTGCCTACATTGCTCCATAATCAGTAATTTATTTAAAATTCAGCACTCTTCAAAAAAAAGGGGGGGGGGATACACCCTTGTCTTCTTTCCAAATTTCCTATCTCTTGTACTCTACCTCGCCTCATACCTTGCACCTGTGCACATCAAACCACCTTATTTGTACATAATAGGTGTTCATACCTTACTAGTTAGCTCTTGCAAACTATGACAAGTGCAATGACAGTGGTAGATAGTGATTCCTAGTGGCCTAGCCCCACAAGACTAAAACCAGCCCAATTGACGTTCATGTTCAATGTAAAAAAAAAATGAGAAAACATAGAATAGCTATACCCATCCTTGTACCCAGATTCCAATGGCGTGTCCTATTCTTGAATCCATATCCAGCCCTCATGGTCCCATAAATGTCCACTACCAAATCAGAAGAAAATTTGAATGGATTGGGTATAAATGTGGGCAAATTTCAATGAATAAGGGATGATATTGAGTCCCATAGGTGACTTAGATTGTTACTTGTTACTTTTAGTCTTGAAGGAAGGATTTTCATATAATGACACTTTTAAGTCACGTACAGACGGTTTTAAGTCATGTAGGGACATTTAATGAGAATGATGTGGTCATAATTAGGCTTAATGTGGATGATAATGAGTAACATGTTGAAAAAATCAACAACAAGCTATAGCCACTTATAGAACCATACTAATTTTGTGCTTTGAGAAATTCTAGTAAATACATATTAATAATTCACTTTGATTTTATTTTTCTGATATTTTTCTTTTTCTCTTGCTAATCAAGAGTTTCATGGCCAGCCACTACTAGCAACCAACTCAAATTGCTTAAATTTAGGACAATTATGGATGTGTTGACCTTAAGTCAATTTCAATTATATTTGGATATTATCAGGAGGCTCTAAATTTAGGAAGAGCTGCCATCTATTGCAAGCTAGAAATGACACCCTTCAACTTGAGCAAAACCAAAGTTTAGAAGAAAAACAGAGTAGAACCTCATCTACAGTGTGGCTGTCTCCCCAGTTTGCAGAAATACATTTTACCTAAACTGTAAAATGCAGTAGGCTCGAGACCTTGTGGAGCCGCAGCATGAGTTCTTTCATCCTTGAAGTCAATAATCAATCTCACAAGAGTCAGGTGCCATATGAAGGGAACTAGAGGATGACATCATAAAATAGACTTTTCAATCCAACTTAATTTCCAAGTTTCTAACTTTCTGATTTGGAACAACGGAATTGCAAGCATGAAAAACCTTCACACTATTTATATTATTATTCCATCATCATTCAACTTCCGGGCCATACATGGCACCTCACTTGAACACTACAAATACTACAAAATTAGGTTTCTTGATGTGCAAGGGCGCGCACTGGATTGACCTCCTGTGAAAACTTAATTCAATATTTTAAGGGCCGTTCACTTGATTTGTCTATCTGTTCCTAATTTCTTAATTACTTGGCCATCACGTTGATCACTGCAGCACGCCATCATGTGATCGTCTACGCATTGCATTCAGCAATATAAAGTAATTGCGCAACAGAGAAGGATATGTAATTGTTCAGTGCAGGAGGCGTTCAATTCAGATTGTACATTTTGGAAATTTTGATCAGAGATCGAATCCATACACATTCATCAGCATTCACAATCAGCGGTAGAATTGACCATCACCTAAGTTGACACCTCTGTACATTGCTCGCACATAGTCCAGCAGCAGCGAGCTAGATGGCCGTCTTCACCTTCATCGTCAGGCGATCCGGCGGCACGTGGACTGCCAAGCAGCACGGCGGGGGCACCTGTGCCCTTGAGGCCAGCTCAGCGTCCACGTGGGATTTCCAGAGGAAGCTCACCAGCTTGGCCTTGGCATCCGCGGGCACATGTGCCGTTGCTTCGTCGTTCACCTTGATCACTCCCACCTCTGCCGTTGCACAGGTCATTGTCACCGGAGGGCAGTCTCTGTCAGATCTGCCCTTCCTGCTTTTGGTGGTGCAGCTGCGGTAACTACTCCGCCTGAAGCTCCTCCCGAAGTGGATAACGAAGACGAGGAGCCTGACAGCTAGATGACAACATTGGAAACATTTTTGGTCCCAGTCTCTGGGACTAGAATATTAATGTCCGTGTAAAATTCTGTGGAAGGGCGCATGATGCGTTCCAGTTTGTGCTGCTATTTATTGATTGAAAGATCATTGCACTCCATGCAGGCTTCCACTTCATTTTTTTGTACTTGCTAGACACTATCGATCAGTTGGTTTGGCGTCAACTGCAATTGCAACGGCACCGATTTGGTGAATATTTTGCTCAATTGGATCAATTGGAACGCCCAGCAGGACACCGCCTCCTTTTGGCCTCCCTCTTGCTGCTGGTCCAACTTAGGCCCCATGCCCCAACCAAGTGGCCAATTTGCTGAGTTGGCCTTCTACGCCACTCCTTAATCAACATCCATTGTTCAACAAGGTGCTTGCACATGAAGTGGATGTTCATTGGGCAGGAAGGAACATAGAGGGCTAGATTTGTAGGTGCGCGAGGTGATTAGGGTTGAAGTTACACTAGCAACAAGGAGGTAGGTGGAGGTAGGGATGCCCAACATTCTACAAGGCGTTGTCGTATGTCGTGAAGTCTTGCTTGAGAATGCTCCGGGCACCTGGCTGTAGAAGATGAAAAAAAAAATACGCAACAATAATTAGTCCTAACCTCTCTAATCAATCTTTAAACAATCCTTAATCAAACCTTAACTAAATCCTAGTCAACCTTGGTCAAATCCAAACAAACCGTACAACAAATCCTAATCAATCCCGGTCAAATCCTAACAAATTCTAAAACAAATCCTAACAAGTTTTAAAACAAATCCTAACTAAACCCAAGTCAATCCTGGTCAAATTCTAACACATCCTAAAATAAATCCTAACTAAATCCTAATCAACCGTGGTCAAACCCTAATAAATCCTAAAACAAATCCTAACAAAATCCTAGTTAATCTTGGTCAAATTCTAACAAATCCTAAATCAAATCCTAACTAAATCCTAGTCAACTTTGGTCAAATCTTAATAAATCCTAAAACAAATCCTAACAAAATCCTAATCAATTCTAGTCAAATTCTAAAATAAATCCTAACTAAATTCTAGTTAATTTTGGTCAAACCTTAACAAATCCTAATACAAATTCTAACTAAACCTTAGTCAATCCTGATCAAATTCTAACAAATTCTAAAACAAATCCTAACAAACTCTAAAACAAATTCTAACTAAATCCTAGTCAACCTTGATCAAATCCTAATAAACCCTAAAATCCTATTTAATCTTGGTCAAACCTTAACAAATCCTAAAACAAATCCTAATAAAATCATAACAAATTCTAAAATAAATCCTAATAAATCCTAAAATAAATCCTAATTAAATCCTAATCAATCTTAATCAAATCCTAATAAATCCTAAAATCCTAATCAATTCTAGTCAAATCTTAATAAATCCTAATAAATTCTAATTAAATCCTAAAACAAATCTTGGTCAAATCCTAATAAATCCTAAAATAAATCCTAACAAATCCTAAAACAAATCCTAACTAAATCCTAACAAATCCTAAAACAAATCCTAACTAAACCCTAGTCAATCTTGGTCAAATTCTAATAAATCCTAAAACCCTAGTCAACTCTGATCAAACCTTAACAAATCCTAATAAATCCTAACTAAATCTTAAAACAAATCCTAACTAAATTCTAGTCAATCTTGATAAAATCTTAAGTAGATCCTAACAAATCCTAATAAATCCTAACTAAATCGTAATCAATCTTGATCAAACCCTAACTAAATCCTAACAAATCCTAATAAATCCTAATTAAATCTTAATCAATTCTAACAAATTTTAATAAATCTTAAATAAATCTTAGTCAATCCTAACTCTAATAAAATCCTAATCAAATATTAAATCCTAAATCCAAATCCTAAATCCTAATCAAATCCTAATTAAGCCCTAAGTAATTCCTAAGACAATTTTAGAACCTTAATAATTATTGATTAAACTATTGATCTTGCTTAAGAATTTACACACTCCTTAAAAAATAAGTTGGAAACAAGTACATAAAATTTAAAGAGGATCAAACTTACCAACAAGAAATTCAACTCAAAATTTCAATCAAGTGTCGGCCAGCCTCCCTCTCCTACCTTAATGCCAATTGTCCAATACCAATATCTCTTTTTTATACCACTAAGTTGCTTCCAAATTTCACATGCATATAGGAAATTAAGTCTTCTACACACACATATAAATTTCACTCTAATCCAATTGGTAGATTGCTAAAAATCTTGGGAAACCTAATTGATCCTCAATTCCCAATTTCTGAGACCCCAACCCACATAAACTTCAATAATATTTGATTGAATTATTAGATCAATCTCAAATTTATAGCATCCTATAAGCACAATTTTATACACCAATTTACAAAAGATCATTTATAGATCTATAACCAATCTCATAGAATGCTCAAAAATATAAATTCCAATATATTTCTCAAAATCAGAGTCACCAAAATCAACTTTGACTTTGCAAAGTCCTTACAAAGCTATTACCAATTTAAATCACTTCCAACTAATGCTCATAGAAAGATCCTCTAGTCTGCTCTTTTATTCTACCTTTTGACTTGAAAAAAACCCTCCAACCTGCCATAGACATGCAGTTTTGTGCCTCAGGATCAGATTCCAATCCCGGCTTATAACCGGTCGTCTCTGGGTATCTATTTTGAGATTTTTATAATAAATTTTTCTAAAACCTATTCTTAACTTCTTTCTAAAGATGTTTATATTATTTATTTTTCTAATCTACTTTATTTTGCCTTATTTAAGGCTATACAAAGTAATTAGAAGTCACTTCTACAAAAGGCAGAACTAACACCTTTTGATTTTTTTCTACCTCCTTTTCTATTATTTATTTTTTTAAGATTATTTTCTAAAATATTCTCATTTGAGCTTTTCTATAATATAACCAATCCTTTCTTTTTTTACCTAATAGTCATATTACTACACAACATCCACCCCCCTTGAACTTGTGCATTTTCTAGCATGCGCCAAAATTTCTTCAATATACCAATATGTGACATTCACTACCTTGGTCTAATTCTTGATCCTCAATTTGTTCCTCCTCTTTTGTTTCAATACTCCTCAATAGATTTTTTTATTTTTTATCAAAATGTATACATACTCTTCTTTGTCTGAATAACTTGACTTGCTTGCCTGCTATACGTGTCTTCAATTGTGTTCCATCAAGTTTCCGTAACAAATATGTTCTATTATCATAGACTTCTATCACAACATATGGTCCAAACCAATGCTTAGAGAATTTTCATAATATATTATATTGGTTGTCCAAACTATTGTCATAGACTAATATCCAATCACCTTCTTTTATTTTCTTAAACTGTAGTCGATGCGTTGTCGTGGTGGAGAGAATATGCCTCAAGAAAGCGCTAGGCTTCTAGCTGCAACTAAATACTCAACTAAGACCCAAAATAATAAAACCCTCAAATTTTTATAAAAGTTTTTCTTTTAGAGCTATTACACCTAATACATAAGTCTTATTTCACAAAAACACTCAAACTATAACAAAAATACTCTAAACCCTCATTCACCCGTAGAAAGGGAATTTTTCCTAAACTTCATTAACCTATAACTCTTAATCTAACCGTTCAAATCTACTAGAATTTCATATTAAATAGTGATGTGCTTATAACAACTAGCACAAAAAAATTCAGCTATTGATTCTTTGTTGATCTTTAGATATCATAAAAACTCTAACAATAGTTTTAAACCCTTGTTTACAAACACCCATGTACTAAATTCTTTATATCTCACAAATCAAATGTCCAAATTCTATGAGACTTTGATATATAGCTTTTTAGCACAAAGATTCACCTTCTTGAAAATTTTTAGACAAAAATTCGTCTAGAAACTCAAGATATGACAAAACCCATCACTATGAACAAAACAGCCTACTTACTGCCTTGGAATTCAATTTGCTATCTTTGACTCCCAATAACTCCTTCTTTGGACTCCAAATTTAATAATTCTTCTTCATTAAGTGTAGATCTTAAAACCTTCTCTCCAACCACACCTCTCGATCTCCAAAAGCTTTTGTACAATTCCTACAATTTTCAAAAGTGTGACAATAGGTACAATTTGCACACTTTAACTTCAAGTGCCTACTTCTCCCTCATAAAAACTCCAAATCTCTCAATTTTTATACCAAAATTGTAGCCTAAAAAACAAGCTTTCTAACCCTAGTATCTGATTTTCAAATGGCCTCCTTGAAGTTGCCAAAATCCTTGTTCTTGTTGTGGGTAGCCTCCTCAAAGCCTATTGGGTATGACCATTGACCAATAAGAATGAAGAACTTCAGCCCTTGTCTTCATTCATCCTCACTTTGTCTTCATCCTTCCAAATAGGCCTCTTAGAAGTTTAATTCTTCTTCTTTGGACTCCAATTCCCTCTCAAGGCTTTACACTAAATATTTAAGTTCTATATAATTTAAAAGCCATAATCAAACTAAGTAAAAATCTAAAATAAATTTTCTTACACCAACCCCCTTTAATTTATTTTATTAATTATTCTAACACTTATCTAAACCTATAAACATATTATATATTTTGAGTGGATTTTACATACTGTAAGCAAATACAGTACAACAACGTTTTATCATATCTTTCTTTATTCTCTTCCCTTGCTTCTTTCAACCTTCCTTTTGTCACTTCATTTTCCTCAAGCCTTCTTTTTAATTGTTGAATCCGTAATGCTAAAAGCTCCTCTCTGTTAAGATCATCCTTCTAAGGTAATATTCTCCATGTAGGCACTGTTTCTTCTATTGGCATAATTGGCTTTTGTCCATACATTAATTCAGAAGGCATATAACCAGTCACTGTGCTATGAGTTGTACGATCTGCCTATAATGCAAACGGTAGTAACTTTGGCCATTGATGTACTTTGCTATTATATGCTTTTATTAATGCCTTAACAATAGGTGAATGTCCACACTTACTCTTCCCATTACCTTTTGGATTATATGTTGTTGTCAAAGAAAGTTTGATTCTCATTCTACCAAAGAGTTCTCTTGCTTCTTTTGCATCCAATTCACTTCTATCTATCGTGATTTTTCTTATACAACCATAGTGACAAATAATGTCTTTTAAGAAAAATTGACATACACTTTTAGTACTCTTTGTTCTTAATGCTCGTCCTTTAACTGTATTTGATAAATCTTCACGTGCAAGTATTAAATATTCCATTTGCCCTAGTTCCATAGACATTGCCATTAAATCCACTATCCACTTATAATGTAGTGTTAGAGGATAAGTTGGATGTAATTCATCTCGATGTCGAATGTTAGAATGAAATTGACAAATTTCACATGATCTTATAAAATCAACCACATCTTTATATATGCCTTTCCACCAATATTTTTCCTTCAATTTAATAAAAGTTGCCCATATTCCTCTATGCCCTGCCTACAAACTCTCATGAAATTCTTTGATAATCTTTTGTTGAGCTTCTAAATCACATATCACCCATTGTGGTACTTCTCCTCTTCTCTTTGGATGCTTCCATAAATATCCATCATGTAAAAAATATCCATAGGCTTTCTTACAAATTTTTTTAAATTTTTTATTTGTTCAACCTTCTTGTCGCTTTAATGTACTTAGATACATTCCAATATCTTCCCATTCACCTTCATATAAGTCTCTTAAAAATAATTCCAATGGTGCATTCAAACATGCATCTTCTTCTTTTGATAATGTATTAATATAAAAATTTGCTCCCACATCATCTTCCATATCAATCATATCTTCTTCATCATAATACCTTGTCTTTGATAATATATCTGCAACTAAATTATCCCTTCCTATAATGTCTTTAAATTTTGGATTCAAAAATTTGATATATGCTATCCACCTTAATATAACAATATCAGCAGTTGAACAACTTGTAATCATGCCCAATAAAAGCACACAATCTATTTCTATAACTACTGATGCATCAATCAAATATTCTTTTTTATTTTTCATAGCAATTACTAAACCCCATAATTCTCTTTTAATTTGTGCATATGCTCTTTGTCTATTATTCAAAATCTTTGCTCTAAACCGTACTACATATCTATTCCTTTTTTCATCATCTTGTCTAATTGTCCAACCTATTCCAATTGGACTTGCATCAGCTGTTAATACTACTGGTCTTCTACATTCATAATTCACTTTCTTCAAAGTAGGAGGTAAAGAAAGAAGTTCTTTCAAATTTTCCATAGCTTTTTTTTGTTCTTCTTTCCATTGAAACCTTTTATTCTTCCTTAGCAACTCATATAATGGATTTGCTACATGTGCAAAATGAGATATCCATATATGATAGAAATGCATGCTTTTAATAATCTTTTGATTTCCGTAGTATTTGCATATTCTTTCATTTTTTTAATAATATCAATCTTTTTAATACTCGGCTTATATCTATATGATCTACATATGTGTCCAATAACCAGTATTTCATGTATCCCAAACATAGATTTTGTACCTAATAAGATCAAATGTACCTCTTCCAACTATGATAATATCTTTTCATAATCCATAACATGATTTGCAACAAATCTTTCACAACCTTTCTGATCCAATATCTCATTTTTTTCTTCTTCTGCACATCTTTTAATTGGAACATCATCTAAGAATGGTATAGTCTTTTCTGATATAAATTCTCTCAATACTTTGTTCATTTCATTCATCATATGAGCTACTGAATTAGTAGCCTCTTGAGGCAATGTACTCATTCTTATAAAACCCAATGGAGTCTTCATAGTAGTTAAATTTCTAATTTGTAATGTCAATTAAAATTGATCATATTGTGAGTAAAGATCATCCATCAAATAGATTGCTCTTCTAGCAAATACCTCTGTAAATTCATCTACAATTGGACTTGAATCCATATTTCTAATAATTATTTTATTTATAGGTTGCATGTCTTGTATAAATCTCATTGTTCCAATTTTTCTTTGGTATCATAAACCATGAATTTGAATAAGGTACCATAGATAGTTCTAAAATCTCCATTTCAATCTTTTCATTGAGTAAGTTTATCGACTTGGATAAATGTGCTCTTAATATTAGAATTGGTCATAAATTCCAAGGTTAATGAGAAACAATAAAAATAACCATAGGTGCTATAATATTTGGATCAACACATCCAATTTCATATGCTTCAAATACAAAAGTCTTTCCATGTCGTGAAAACATATTTTTAAAGTATTTTTCTTCATATTTTGTCAAAAATCTTTCACATCCAACTTTTAATCCATCTAATGTAGCATCTATAAATTTATGCCCTATCTTCCTAGGATCTCTCAAATTTAGTTGTATAGATGTTCCTCTCATCTTTTCTTCACAATGTGATGGTAGTAGTAAAACCACTGGTTTAACCTTTTTTGCCACTGATTTTTACTTATTTTCAACATGTACCTCTTGGCGACTTAAATTTTTTATAAAGTTTTGAATTTCATCATAAAATTATTTAGAACATACATTGATAACTTTATTACCTCCTTGTAATTCATATTGCAAAAAATAATTTAATTCTCCCATAGTATCTGCAAATCCAACTTCTTCAAATGCTCCTGATACAAATTGATTCTTAATTAATCTTCCATTTTCTTTCAAAATTTTTTCCATATTTTTAAAATAACATTTATCTATTCTTTTCATCCTTTCAAAACAATACACCATCTTGTTTCAATCCAACATTTAAAAGACAATACACCATCTTGTTTCAATCCAATAAGTCCAGTAGGTAATGCCATCTTTGTTAAATTCAGCGATAGCATGTCTTCCTCTAATCCATTGTAATCCCATTTTACAATGGTGTGCGGTAAAAATCCTCAAGGTCTTCAAAGTTCTCATTTGTTAATGGCTTTTCTCTCAACTTATCACAATTTCTTTTATGATGAGCACAAATAGTTAAAAATTGAACTACTTTCATTCCATCTTGGCTTCTTATTCTTGCATAGGTGTCAAGGATATGAACAAGAAAAAGATGTATAATCTAATGAAAATTGTATCAAAGTAAAGTGACAAAATAAGAATAAGAAAGTATGTATATTCAAAAGAAAATTAGAATGGCTATTGTCAAAGACTAGAAACATGAAGACTCTTAAAACTAGACTAGAATTAGGAAAGGAGTTGACAAGAGTGAAGAGGGCTTCACTCTTGCCTCTATAAATACTATCTAACTAAGAACTATGTGGTGGTATTCTATAGGACCTCCTACACATGTCTAATTTGTAAGACACATGTAAAACTTGCACGACAAGTTTTTCACATGTGCACCACGTACTTGGCTTGTTCCGCAAGCTAGCAACATATGTGACACATGGCTAGCTTGTTCCACAAGCTACCAACATGTGCGCCATGTGGCTAGCTTCTTGACCAAGTTTCAAACCTATCAATCACCTATAAACATGTATAAAGGTGATTCCGCGTCTATGAAGCTTCTAAGAAGCTTTTCTATCAGATATTATCAAATCAACTTATTTTACCTACTTCTATTAGTCTATATTACTTAGATAATTTACTGAAATAAATCTTATGTCCGTGACATTATCCCCCCTTCTAGGGACGAGTTCTACAAGGAGCGGTGATTATATGTTGAGGAAGTCCAAGATACGTCGAATTGTGCTTGCGACATACTCTGATCTTTGTTCCTTTCGAAGGTAATTGATAGGTCCTTTTAGCCATTGATAATGTCTCATACCAGGGCGAGAGGACCACCCTATTATTTGATCATTGTGGAGGCCTTCATAACTTCCTTCAAAGAAAACATTAGGAACACCATCAAGAGTAGTTCCTACTTCTAAAAGTATTACCAAACATTGGAAGTCTTTTCCAAGGTCGTGATACCAAACACATTGTATTTTGCCATTAATCCAAGGAAGGACATGTCGTTCTTGAGGATCTTCATCTCTATTCTATCGTCTTAAAGGTTGTGATAGTCGTAATGTGTCATCTGGTAAATCAGCAAATGATGGCTCTTAAGCTGAATTTGCTAGTTATTGATCCTCCATTTCTTTAGAACAAACAAATCTAAGGAAATGACAAACAATGATACAAGATAGGATGAAACCTCTATAGAACCTGCTTTGCTTTATAATAAAGTTTTTCTTGATTCTTTATCTTAATTTTGACGGATGTCATCGATGAAATGTATTAATTTTTATTGATGCATTTGTTAGATTCTTAGATGGCTCTCATGTGCGTTCACTAATATCATATCCCACTACGTAGGAACAAAAAACATAGTGTGAAAGATATAAAGGAATGTGTTAAAATAAAAAGATTAAGATTAGAAGAAGAGAGGATGAAAAAGAGAAAGGGTTGTGGTTATAACCACATTATCTTCAAGGTTATAATATTTATCACAAGCTCAGGGATGATAGGTAGGCCAAACTACTAATTTCCTGCTGAAATTCCCACTAGCAGTACCAAGTCAAAAAGCCAAGGAATTCTACAGTGAAGTCAAGTGGATTCAAACCCACGTCAACTCCAAAGTAGCTAAGAACTTAACCACACAAGCTTCTTTGACTTGGCAATGAAGGATGTAGTTCTTTCTCTTTTATCTCTAATCTAATCTTAATTGTTTTTTTCTATTTATTAGATTTTTTTTCTATTTTATCTTAGATCTACTTTACCTTTATTCTCTTCTATTTTAGATCTAAACTTAAATGTTGTGGGCTGAAATTAGAAGAGAAGTTGGGAGAAAAAAATGGTAGTAAGAAGGTAGAATAGAAATTTACCTCAAAAGGTGAGATTCCTTCAAATTAATCCAAAAGAAAGGATTGAAGAGGTGGAAAGATATGGCTGAGGTGTCTTTTTGACCAAGGGAAGAAGGAAGACCAGGCCGGGAG
>JAWRVF010002007.1:0-27494 GCA_036785485.1 Physcomitrellopsis africana | reverse complement strand
TTAGTTAATTAGAAAATAAAAGTATTTGGTTATTTTAAATTTATTATTATATTGATATATTATATAAATATGTTTATAAATAAAATAACACAAAATTGTAGTTGTTAAAAAAAAAAGTTTTAATTATAAAAAAGATTTAGGTTTATTATACTTTTTTTTTTATTATTTGATAACCTTTTATATTAAATTTTCTTTTTATTAATTAGTTTAACATTCAAAAGATTTTTAGAACAATGCTTAAAAAAACAAAAAAATTATTAAAAAATAATCTGGGTTGCATCAAATGTAGAAAATAATATACAATAATACTGTTTTGTTATAAAAAAATTACTTTGTCTAAAACTAGACAAAATTAAATACCAATTAAGTTTTTTTAGTTTTATAAAAAAATCTTATTTGTCGAGCAGACCTCATCTTTTCAAGAGTTATTAATTGAGTTGTAGGGAGGGATTTATGTCACCACAAACGGAGACTAAAGCAGGTGTTGGATTTAAAGCTGGTGTTAAAGATTACAGATTAACTTATTACACTCCAGATTATCAAACTTCAGATACTGATATTCTTGCAGCATTTCGTATGACTCCTCAACCTGGAGTACCACCTGAAGAATGTGGAGCTGCTGTAGCTGCGGAATCTTCCACTGGTACATGGACTACTGTTTGGACTGATGCACTTACTAGTCTTGATCGTTACAAAGGTAGATGCTATGCAATTGAACCAGTTCCTGGAGAAGAAAATCAATATATTGCTTATGTTGCTTATCCATTAGATTTATTTGAAAAAGGTTCTGTTACTAACTTATTTACTTCTATTGTTGGTAACGTTTTTGGATTTAAAGCTTTAAGAGCTTTACGTCTAGAAGATTTACGTATTCCTCCTGCTTATTCCAAAACTTTCCAAGGCCCACCTCACGGTATTCAAGTTGAAAGAGATAAATTAAACAAATATGGTCGTCCATTATTAGGATGTACTATTAAACCAAAAATAGGTTTATCTGCTAAAAACTATGGTAGAGCTGTATATGAATGTCTTCGTGGTGGACTTGATTTCACAAAAGATGATGAAAACGTAAACTCTCAACCTTTCATGCGTTGGAGAGACCGTTTCTTATTTTGTGCAGAAGCTATTTACAAATCTCAATCTGAAACAGGTGAAATTAAAGGGCATTATCTAAATGCTACTGCAGGTACTTGTGAAGAAATGATGAAAAGAGCTGAATTTGCTAGAGAATTAGGTATGCCTATTGTAATGCATGACTATTTAACTGGTGTTTTTACTGCAAACACTAGTTTGGCTCACTATTGTCGTGACAATGGTTTACTTCTTCACATTCACCGTGCAATGCACGCAGTTATTGACCGTCAAAAAAACCACGGTATGCACTTCCGTGTATTAGCTAAAGCATTACGTTTATCTGGTGGTGACCACATTCACGCCGGTACTGTAGTAGGTAAACTTGAAGGGGAACGTCAAGTAACTCTAGGGTTTGTTGACTTACTTCGTGATGACTTCATTGAAAAAGATAGAAGTCGTGGTATTTACTTTACTCAAGATTGGGTTTCTTTAGCTGGTGTTTTACCAGTAGCTTCTGGTGGTATTCACGTTTGGCACATGCCAGCGTTAACTGAAATCTTCGGAGATGACTCTGTATTACAATTTGTTGGTGGAACTTTAGGTCACCCTTGGGGTAACGCACCTGGTGCAGTTGCTAACAGGGTTGCTTTAGATGCTTGTGTACAAGCTCGTAATGAAGGACGTGACCTTGCTCGCGAAGGAAATGACATTATTCGTGAAGCTGCTAAATGGGGTCCTGAATTAGCTGCTGCTTGTGAAGTTTGGAAAGAAATTAAATTTGAGTTTGACACAGTTGATACTTTATAATTTATATTTTTTTGTTAAACTAAGTTTAACAATTTAGCAAAAAAAAAATAAATTAATAATAAGTAGAAAAGAATACATATTCTTTTCTACTTATTATTAATTTGATATATTCAAATTTTGATAATTTTTCTAATCATATAAAAAATAAATTATTTTTTTTATAAGGTTTTGTAGCTCAGTGGATTAGAGCGAATGGTTCCGAATCATAAAGCCAAGGGTTCGAATCCCTTCTAAACCATTTCAATTATTTTTTTTATTATAATTATTTTAAATATTTTTTTATTTTTAGAAAAAATTTAAATTATATAATTATATAGCTATAACATAGCTCTAAAGTCTAAGTTATTGGTAAAAAAATTTAATATTATTAATTTTTAAAAAGTATTAATTATTACTATATAAAAATTAAATAAAAAATTAAGGAGATATTTATGTCTTTAAAGAATTGGTTTGAAGATAAACGTCGATTCGGTGGATTAATTGGAGCTTTTATTGAAAAAGCTACTAAAGGTTACATTCTTAGTGAACGAGAAAGGGATAAATATATTAAAATTGATACTACCAAAGGATTATGGACTCGATGTGATAGTTGGGAAAATATGCTTTATGTTAGATTTTTAAAACAAAACAAGCGCATTTGTGAAGAATGCGGATATCATTTACAAATGAGCAGTATAGAAAGAATTCAACTTTTAATTGATCATGGAACTTGGCAACCTATGTATGAAGATATGGTTGCTCGAGATGTTCTAAAATTTTCTGATGAAGATTCTTATAAAAATCGTGTTATTTTTAATCAAAAAAGAACTGGTCTAACTGATGCTATTCAAACAGGTATAGGAAAATTAAATAAAAATTTAGTTGCTCTTGCAGTTATGGATTTTCAATTTATGGGTGGGAGTATGGGTTCTGTAGTAGGTGAAAAAATTACTCGTCTTATTGAATATGCATTCAAAGAATCTCTACCATTAATTATTGTATGTTCTTCCGGTGGAGCACGTATGCAAGAAGGAACACTAAGTTTAATGCAAATGGCTAAAATAACATCTCTTTTACAATTTTATCAAGTTAGAAAAAAATTATTTTACATTGCTATTCTTACATATCCTACAACTGGTGGAGTTACTGCTAGTTTCGGTATGTTAGGAGATATTATTATTGCTGAACCTAAAGCATATATTGCATTCGCAGGTAAACGAGTAATTGAACAAACCTTACGTCAAAAAATACCTGATGGTTTTCAAGTAGCTGAATCTTTGTTTTATTCTGGGTTATTGGATTTAATTGTTCCCCGGACTTTTTTAAAGGGGGTTTTAGGTGAAATATTTGAGCTTTATAGTCTAGGTTTTTATAAAGAGTCTAATAGTTATTTATTTTAATTAAATCATTGTTTTATTGATTTACTTATTTTTTAATAAAAAAGTATAATTAAATTTTTTTTATTCTTTTTAAATGTTATAATTTTTATAGAGATGTGAAATTTTTTTTATTAATCTAATTTTTTTTATTAATCTAATTTTTTTTATTAATCTAATTTTTTTTATTAACCTAATTTTTTTTATTAATATAATTTTATTTAAAATTTAATTAAATTTTTTTATATTCTCTTTAATTTTAAGTTAACTAATTTATACTAAATAACTATTAACTAATTATAGAAAAATAAATTAACATCTTTTTTGGAAAAACGGTATAATTAATTTTCTTATTTTTATATAACTATTTTTTCTATAAATAATATTATTAAAGGTAATTTTTTTATGACAGCTTCTTATTTACCTTCGATTTTTGTGCCTTTTATAGGTTTAGTTTTTCCAGCAATTACAATGGCTTCTTTATTTATCTATATTGAACAAGACGAAATAATATAAAATTTTTGTTTATTATGTAATAAAAATTTTATATTATTATTTTATTTTGTTTATTTATTAAATTTGAAAATAAAAGTGTATTTATATTTTTAATTAAAATTTGTAAATTTATATATTTATTTATATAAATTTACAAATTTTAATTAAAAATATAAAAAAAATATTATACAAAAATTAATTTTTTTAGAAATTGAATTTGGTTTTTTTTGCTAGTTATATTATTTAATTTAATAAAATTTAGGATATATTACTATGAATCGTGAATCTGATTGGCTTTGGGTAGAGTCTATAATGGGATCTCGAAGAGTCAGTAATTTTTGTTGGGCAGTTATTCTTTTATTTGGCGCACTTGGTTTTTTTTTCGTAGGAATTTCAAGTTATTTTGGTAAAGGTTTAATCCCTTTTTTATCATCCCAACAAATTCTTTTTGTGCCCCAAGGAGTTGTAATGTGTTTTTATGGTATTGCTGGCTTATTTCTTAGTTTTTATTTGTGGTGTACTATTTTTTGGAATGTAGGTAGCGGTTATAATAAATTTGATAAAAAAAAAAAATAGTATCTTTGTTTCGTTGGGGATTTCCTGGAGAAAATCGCCGTATTTCTATTAATTTTTTTATGAAAGATATACAAGGAATACGGATGGAAGTTCGAGAAGGTATTTATCCTCAACGTACTATTTATATGAAAATATAAGGCCAACAAGATATTCCTTTAACACGCATTAGAGAAAATTTAACTTTAGGAGAAATAGAAGAAAAAGCAGCAGAGTTAGCTCGATTTTTACGTGTATCTATAGAAGGACTTTAATAAAATAAAAAAATTTAAAGTTATAATTTCTATATAAAAGATAAAACTTTAATATTGTTTTTTAATAAATTTTAAATAGTGTTTATGAAATTCTATTGGTCACAAATTTATTCTTGGTTATTTAAAACACCATATCGTTCTTTAGAAAGAGCATATAGAGCAAGCAAAAAAATACAGCATATAAAAAAAAATTATATTTTTTATAATAAAAATATTATTTCTTCTTCAAGAAGATCTTGACAAGCAATAATGTTATATATAAATACAAATTTGAATAATTGTGTATTTATAATATATTGGAGTCTTTTAGAATATAGAATTAGTTTATTTTTTTTTTTATTTTATAAAAACTTTTGTCTTAATTATATCAAAAATTTTTAATTCTTTTTTTTCGAATTTTATTTCAAATAATGTAATAAAACAAGATTTTAAAGAAATTAAACAGATGAATAAAAAACTAGCTTGGATTGAAGCTAGTTTAAATGATTTAGATATGTGGAAATATTATTATTCTTTTTCTTTTTTTTCAAAAGAAAAACAAAAAACTGCCGAAACTTCTTTAACTTTTGTTGATTTAAAAAAAAATAATGTGACTACAGCAGCCTATGAATCAATAGGTCTTGTACCCCGTTCAATAACACGTACGTTATCAGGTTTAAAAACAGAATTAACAGGACAATCAACTTCATTAGTTCTTCAAGATTTCCAAATAGCGCGATATCAAGCATTGGCTTTTTTACAATACATGTTATTTTTACTTTTTATTCCTTGGGGATTTTCTAGTTTATTAAAAATTTGGTTTTTTGAACCTTGGCTTAAAAATTGGTGGAATACTTATCAATATCAAATTTTTCTTAATTCATTTCAAGAAGAATTAGCATTAAAACAACTCCAACAAATAGAAGAACTTGTTTGGTTAGATAAAATAATGGTAAATTCTTTAAAAGAACCACAATCACAAGATCTTAATATAGAAATTCATCAAAAAACAATTCAATTAGAAAAAATATATAATGAAGACAGTTTAAATACTCTTTTACATTTATTAACAGATATTGTGTATTTTATTACTTTAAGTGCTGTTTTAATTTTAGGTAAACAAAGATTAACTATTTTAAATTCTTGGATTCAAGAACTATTTTATAGTTTAAGTGATACAATGAAAGCTTTTTCTATTCTTTTATTATCAGATTTATGTATTGGATTTCATTCACCTCACGGTTGGGAAATAGTTATAGGTTCTTTTTTAGAACATTTGGGATTTGCACATAATAAACATATAATATCTTGTTTTGTTTCAACTTTTCCAGTTATTTTAGATACTGTTTTTAAATATTGGATTTTTCGTCATTTAAATGGTATATCTCCTTCTATTGTGGCAACTTATCATACAATGAATGAATAAAAAAGTGAATTTTTTAGATTTAATTATAAGTTAGTTTTTTCATAAATTAGTTTTTTTCAATTTAGAAGTTACTAATGTAGAGTAGAATGCTTTTGATTTATTATATTCATTATTATTATAATGGGCAGAGTTGTAAATAAGGATTATTAGTATAGCTAAATATCCTACTCATGAATTTTTTTAAAACGAATAATTGAACTATGCAAAACAAAAATATTAGTTATTGGATCAAAAAGTGTGTGATTCGATCGATTTCGATTGTAATCCTAATGAAAATAATAGCCTGGCCGTCTATTTCCGAAGCATATCCAATTTTTGCACAACAGGCATATGAAGATCCTCGAGAAGCGACCCGCCGTATTGTATGTGCTAATTGTCATTTAGCTAAAAAAGCAGTGGATATTGAAGTTCCTCAATCTGTAGTACCAGATACAGTATTTGAAGCTGTTGTTAAAATTCCTTATGACATGCAAATAAAACAAGTTCTTGCTAATGGGAAAAAAGGGGCGTTAAATGTAGGAGCTGTTCTTATTTTACCAAAAGGATTTGAATTAGCACCTTCAGATCGTATTCCTCCTGAAATGAAAGAAAAAATAGGTAATCTTTATTTTCAACCTTATAGTTCTGATAAAAAAAATATTCTTGTAATGGGTCCTGTTCCTGGTAAAAAGTATAGTGAAATGATTTTTCCTATTCTTTCACCAGATCCTGCTGTTAATAAAGAAGCTAATTTTTAAAAATATCCAATATATTTAGGGGCTAATAGAGGTAGAGGGCAAATTTATCCTGATGGAAGTAAGAGTAATAATACTGTTTATAATGCATCAGCTGCAGGTACAGTAAGCAAAATTTTTCGTAAAGAAAAAGGTGGTTATGAAATAACTATTGATACTCAAGATGGACGTCAAATTGTTGATATTGTACCGGCAGGACCAGAACTTATTATTTCAGAAGGTGAGTTAATTAAATCGGATCAACCTTTAACACATAACCCTAATGTGGGTGGCTTTGGTCAAGGAGATGCAGAAATAGTACTTCAAGATCCATTACGTGTTCAAGGTCTTTTAGTATTTTTTGTTTCTGTTACATTAGCACAAATTTAATTAGTACTTAAAAAGAAACAATTTGAAAAAGTTCAATTAGCAGAAATGAATTTTTAAGTTTTAAATAAAAATAAAATGAAATAAAAGCGTTTGATTAATAGAATTTTTTTCTATTATGAATCATCATTATAATGAAATTTAATTTAGGTTTTTTATGTTTATACAATATGATAATAATTTCTTTAAAAATTGAATATTTTGAGTATTATTATCTTTTTCCTTCATTAAAAGAAATTTTAAATTATTATGGATATACGTTAAATTTAGATTATTTTAAAAAAATCACTCAACAAGGAGTAAAAAATATATTACAATTAACTAAATGGGAAGAAATTTTTTGTACATATTTTAACAATATATATTATAGTAATAGTAAATATTTTTTTTTTTTCAAAAATGTAGAAAAAAAAAAATTAAAATTAATAACATATTCTCAATTAGAAAAAAATTTTGATATTGAAAAATATATTAATGATCAAACTTATTTTATATATAAAAATAATTATTATTTATATAAAAAAAAAAAAATTTCTAAAAAAAACAAATATAATCAATATATATATACTAATAAAACAAAACAATTATTGGAAATATCCTTGTTTTTTTCAAAATATTTTCAAAAAAAAATTAAAATAAAAGTTTGCTTTAAAGGAAAAAATATTATTTATTTTTCTAATAAAATTAACAAACAATTGCCAAAAAAATCTTTTTTATATTTTATTTTTAAATTAATTTTACCTTATAAAAAATGGAAAGCTGATGAATTATACCTAAAAATGGCTCATCTTGCGTATCGTGAAAATTTATTAGAATTTTCTATTAAACTTTTTTAAATGGCCCGATTTGAAAAACAAATTTTTTTTTTATTTACATTCTAAAAATATAAATTGATTAAATTGATTTTTAAGTTATTTTAATTTCTTTTTTATTCTTTTAAATTTTTTAAATAATGTTAAAAACATTATTTGTTTTTATATTAATTGAAAAGATATTATGAAACTTTATTACATAAAGTTTCATAATATCTTTTCTATTTTTTTTTAGATTAACTTATTTTTATTTTGTTTTTTAGTTTTATTCTACTTGTTTAATGCATAATTTTTTTATATATGCTTAAAAGTTTACGTATTATAAAGATGACCCTAATCCAGAGTATGAACCATATAAAAAGATGCCTAGTAAACCAAGTACAAGAATACCAGCTACAGTACCTATTAACCATAAAGGAATTCTTCCGGTGGTATTTGCCATTTATTTTATACTCCCTTTTTAATTTTATTAATTTGTTATAACTTAAACAAAAAACAGTCATAAATATTCAAAATTTAAATTTGTTCCAAATAAGGTAAAGAAATTTCTATTTTAACTAATTAAAAAAAAAATTAGAAAATAAAACAGCTAATACAAAAATAAGTAATAAACCCCAGTAGAGGCTAGTACGATTTAATTCTACACTTTGTTTGTTTGGATTTGGTTGTGTGATAGCTTTACATTTTAAATAAAGTTTATCATTGAATTTATCGTTGGATAAATTGCATTGCTGATATTGATCCTAGAAAAAAAACTGTAAGTACAGCTAGTCCGTGAACGGCCAACCACCTAACTGTAAAAATTGGATAAGTTCTATCAATAGTCATTAGTACCTCCTAAAAAGATCTAGTAAATTCATCAACTTGTTCAAGTGAATTAAAACGGCCAGTAATTAAAGGAACTTCTTGTCGGCTTTCTGTAAAATATTCATTTGGTCGAGGGCTACCAAAAACATCATAAGCCAAACCTGTACTAACAAATAGCCAACCTGCAATAAACAAAGATGGGATAGTTATGCTGTGAATTACCCAATATCGAATACTGGTATTAATATCAGCAAAAGGGCGCTCTCCTGTATTTCCAGACATGCTTAGCTCCGCTCCATATATATTTGTAGAGGCTAGGTAAAAAAATTTTATAAGAAATTAAATTTAAATTTTTTTTTAAATCTATTAATTTTTTTAATCCTCGTTAGATTGTCAATGTAATACCAAAGGTATTTTTGAAGCATACTAAATCAGTATATCTAGGGTTGTTTTAGCGTAGCAAGATAAATAAAATAAAAAAGTATAAAAAAACGTCAAATTTTTTATCTTTTTAATTAATTTAATAAATTTTTTATTAAATTATTAATTTATTATGTAAAATGTAATAGTTTTTTACAAGATTATACTAATTTAAATTGTTACAATTTTGTAAATTAAATTAAAAATAAAATTAATTAATATAAATATTAATAGAAATAGAAATATTAAAATTTAATATATTTTCTTATTTATTAACTATAAATAAATTTTTAATTTTTTTATTAAATAAATTTTATATTTTAAAGTGTATTTTTTATTAAAACTATTAAATAAAAAAGACAAAATAAATTAAAATATAAATAAAAACATTTAAGTGTTTTAAAAAAATTTTGAAAAAATATTTAAAAACAAATAAATAAAAAATATTATACACCATAAAAAAATACAAGTACTCTAAAAATAGTAATAAAACTAATATAAAAAGCATTGT
This sequence comes from Physcomitrellopsis africana, assembly GCA_036785485.1. Taxonomy (NCBI): domain Eukaryota; kingdom Viridiplantae; phylum Streptophyta; class Bryopsida; order Funariales; family Funariaceae; genus Physcomitrellopsis; species Physcomitrellopsis africana. Next base: position 17,881 of record JAWRVF010002007.1, on the reverse strand, counting down.
GCAAAATTAAACTAATGTATAGTTGTAATATTTTAATTAATAAAATTTTTAAATAATAAAGAATTTAGGTAATTTTTTTATAAAGGTGAATACTAAAATTGTTATATTTTCATTAGGATTTTTCTTATGCTTACTATAATTAGTTATTTTGGTTTTTTATTTGGTGCTTTAACTTTTGCTTTAATTTTATTTATTGGTTTAAATAAAATACAACTTATTTAAAAAATTCGAATAAAAAAATTTAAGGTCAGATTAATTTCACTGTATTTCTTAAAAAAATTTAAGATTAATAATAAATTTAGTTAGTTTCTAACTTAAATATTATTTTAATTAAATAAAAAAATGGTTGAAGCATTACTGTCTGGAATTGTACTGGGGTTAATTCCAATAACTTTAGCTGGATTATTTGTAACCGCGTATTTACAATATCGACGTGGTGGTCAATTAGATCTTTAAATAACTCATAATGAAAAAATTTTAACTAATATTTTGTTTTAAAATTTTTTCATAATCACGCCCTGTAGGATTTGAACCTACGACATCAGGTTTTGGAGACCTGCGTTCTACCAGACTGAACTAAAAGCGCTTTTATTTGAATAAATAATAATAATATAAAATAATTTCTAATTCCTATTTTACTTTAAAGTAAATTTTTAGTAAATATATTTTAAGGTAGGGATGGCAGGATTCGAACCCGCGACATTTTGTACCCAAAACAAACGCGCTACCAAACTGCGCTACATCCCTCCTATTATTAATTATTATTTTAATATGTATTTGAATTGTAACTTATTTATCGATTTTTGCCTATACTTTTCTTTTTATTTATCTATTCTATTTTAAAATAGTTTTTTAAATAATTTTATTAAAATTATTTTATTTAATAAAAAATTATTTATATATATTTATATATATATTTTTTTCTAAAAAATATATTTTTCAAAATAAAATAAATAAAATTAAAAAATTTATATATTTTATATATAAAGCAAATTTTTAATTTATTTGTTTTTTTCTTTAAAATTTTAGTTTATTATTTTGCTATATAAAAAGAATTTCAAGAAATATAAAAAACTTTATTCATTTATTTATAATTTTATAAACATATATATATAAGGAGATCACAATGCAAGATGTAAAAACATATCTTTCTACAGCACCCGTATTAGCGACTCTATGGTTTGGATTTTTAGCTGGTTTATTAATAAAAATTAATCGTTTTTTTCCAGATGCTTTAGTTCTTCCTTTATAATTTTTTTAAATATAATATATTTTTAATTTTTTTCTAAAAAAAGAAAAATTTATATTTATAAATAATAATAATTTTTTTTAGTTTTTTATTATTATTATTATAATTCACTAAAAAATTAAAATTTAATTCCTAATTTTTTTTAAACACATTTTATAAATTTTAGAGATTCAATATTTAAAATAAATAATATTATGGCTAAGAATAAAGATGTAAGGTTAACAATTACTTTAGAATGTACTAATAATTGTGCTCAAAATAACGAAAAAAAAAAATTAGGTGTTTCTCGATATACTACTCAAAAAATTCGTCGTAATACACCTACTCGATTAGAATTAAAAAAATTTTGTTCTTATTGTAATAAGCATACTATTCACAAAGAAATAAAAAAATAAATAGTATTTATGAAACAAGCTATAAACAAATCTCAGCGCTCTTCTCGTAGACGTTTGCCATCAATAAGATCATGTGAAATTATTGATTATAAAAACATTATTTTACTTCGTAGATTTATTAGTGAACAAGGAAAAATTTTATCTAGACGGATGAATAGATTAACTTCAAAACAACAACGTTTGATGACTATTGCTATTAAACGCGCCCGAGTTTTAGCTTTATTACCTTTTATAAATAATGAAAATTAATTTAATTTTATTTTGATGCTTTATTATTGCTAAAATTTTTACGAATCTTTAATCATTTTTTGATGTTTTGGACTTCTCTGGAACAATTTAAATTGTTCCAGAGAAGTATTTTTCTTATTCATTAATTTTTTTCATTATTGTAGAAAAACAATTAGTGTCTAATAAAACTATTTGTGCAAGCATTTTTCGATTTAAAAGTATTTGATTTTGATATAAGTTTTGAATTAGTTTATTATTTGAAATTCCATTATTGCGTGCTGCTGCATTAATTCTAGTGATCCATAAGCGACGAAGATCTCTTTTTCGTCTATTTCTATCTCGATAAGAAGAAGCTAACGCTCGCATTCCTTGCTGATTAGCTGTTCGAAATAATTTTGAATGAGCTCCTTGAAATCCTGATGTAAGCGTAAAAATATTTTTTCGTCGTTTTCGAGCTACATACCCACGTTTAACTCTAGTCATTTATGTCTATTCTCGTAAATTACTTATTGATTTTAATTAAAAAATATAAAAAGGACTTCTTTATAAAATAAATTTTTATTTAAATTATAATTTCTCTTTTTTTAGTAGTAAAAAAATAAAATAAAAATGAATATTTTAATTTATTTTTCTTTTTTGAAACGAAAAGAATAAAATAAATAAAAAATATATATATATTTTTTATTTAATTATTATTATTTTTTTAATCATTAATAATTAAATAAATATATATATATTTATATAAAAAAACCTTTTTTTTTTAATTGTTGATAAAAAACTAAATTTTCTAGTGTAGAAAGTAAAAATTCTAATGGCGTTTGCTACTTTAACCTTCCTAACCATTATTTTTTAAGCTAAAAAACTTTTTTACTAATAAAGGAATAGGACCTTAAAATAAAAAAATAATGGATTCCATTGTTTCTATAATTTTTCCTTCAACAGTTAAGCCCTTTCTATATACCGGAGCTTTTGATTTTTAAAGATGTTATTAGTAATTTGTATAATTTCTAAATATTAGCTTTATTTTATATATTAAAAAAAAAGTAATGAAATTAAAAACTTTTTATCTAGTAACGATATATTATTATGATAGTTTGCTAGGCAGCTGACTTTATTATTCTGTTTTTGCAATAATACAATTATTTATAATTATTTTTTTTATTGTATTTTTTTCTTTCCGCTTAATATATTTATATTTAAATAAATAATATTAAAAATTTGCTTTTTATTTTACAATTAAAATAATTGGATTTGCACCAATAAAAATTATAAATTTCATTTATTTATTAAATAAATGATAGATTTAAAAATTTTTAAAATAAAAAAATTCTTCTGCTATATCGAACTTTTCTATTTTTTAAAAAAAATTAATCGTAACAAGTCGCACATACACTCTAGTACAAACTCCTCTTCGTTGAGGACATCCACGAAGAGCTGGAGATTCTGTTCTATTTTCTATTGGTTGTCTTCGATTTCTAATTAATTGTTGAATAGTAGGCATTTTTAATTATATAATATGCAGAATTTATTGGTTTAAATTGATTTTTACCATAAAATTTAATATAAATTGTTTTTTATTTCTATTAAAAATATTATAAAATAGTTATTAAATCCATTTTATAGATAAATAAATAGAAAAAAAATTATTAAATTAAATGTTTTCTATAGCTACAAGATCGACAATGCCATAGGTTTTTGCTTCTTGCGCTGACATAAAAACATCTCTTTCCATATCTTCAGAAATAACCCACAAAGGTTTACCTATTCTTTGTACATAAACTCTAGTAATATAATCGCGAAGTTTTAATACTTCTTCGGCTTCCATAATACATTCTCCTGCTTGTCCATCATAATAAGAACTAGCAGGTTGATGAATCATTACCCTAATTTAATTTATTTCAAATTTTAATTATGAACTGTACGTACAGTTTTTAGTGTATACAGCTCTTAAAATAAATTAATAAAATTATTTTTTTTTTATTTTATAATTTTTAAATTTATATACCATTTTTCTTTTATTAAATACTATTATGGTTCTGTTGTTTTATAAAACAATGCCAAAGTTTTTTTTAATATAACTAATTTTAATTTTAGTGAAAAATATATTTTTTATTTATATATTTTTTATTAAATAAAAAATTAAAGAAAATAATAATTTATAACACTAAAATAAATTGAAAAAAAAAATATATATATATTATTCAATTATCTTAATAAAAAACATTTTAAGATTTTTATTAAGCTTTTTTCTGTCATGCTATTATTACCTTTTTTTTTAGGTATAGACATTTTTTACTAATTAAAAAAAAAGCAAATATTGGCGCAAAGCGTGGGGTAACGCTATACGTTTAGTAATTTCACCCCCAGCTAAAATAAAAGATCCCATTGAAGCAGCTAATCCCATACAAATTGTATGAACATTAGGAACTACAAATTGCATAGCATCATAAACGGATATTCCTGCTAATACAGCTCCACCAGGAGAATTAATATATAAATACATATCTTTATTTTCGTCTTCTCCATTTAAGTACATCATGATACCAATAAGTTGATTCGCAATTTCATCATCTACATGTTGTCCTAAAAAAAGTAATCTTTCTCGATAAAGTCGATTGTTATAATAAAAATTAATAAATGTTTTTTTATATAACTGTACTAGCTTTTTTATTTGCACAATACAGCTTAAACAGTTGAAAAAAAATCTTAAATTAAGAAAAATAAGATTTTTTTCTATTTTATAAAAAATAATTATAACTGTTAGTTCGTTTAATAGTTCAAGTTTGTTTTTTTATTATTTATAAACAACTTATTAAACAATTTTGTAATCAATATATTTATTAAATAATTAATTATTAAAAATTTAAAATATATATTTTTATTTATATTTTTTGTTTACAAACGGTTTTTAGTAATATCTTTAGGTTTATAATCTACTTCGGTAAAATTAATTTAGTTTTACATACATATAAAAGTAAAATTATTGCTTTTTGTTATTTTAGATTAAATTTATATTAACTTTAATTAACATTTAATTTAAATCTTTAACGAAGTTTAAAAGTTTATTTTTTGGGTTGACTAACCTTAGAAAAGATAACTAAATCTTTTTACTTAATAAGTTTTATTAAAGAATATATCATGCTATTAAATTTTTTAAGTTTTTAAAATTTAAAATGAAATAAAAACATCTAAATTAAATAAAAAAAAGATGATGGAAAATTTCCATATAACCAAATATGTTTAAGAAATACACTATACGTCGATCCAAACAGCATCTTCTTCTCCTGGAAGCCTACAAGGCACTTTTGGAACACCAATAGGCATTTTTTTATTTAAAATAAATATAGAATGGCACTTAGAAAAAAATAAGTAGCTAACAAATAAAATATTAGTTTATAATGTTCTTAAGAACATTATATTATATTTTTTTAATAATATCGTCATTTTTCTATATAATTTTATAATTATATTATATATAATTTAATAAGAAAAAAATTTTATTAAAGTTTAAATTATTTTTATTAGTAATTTCGCTTTATTTTATTATAGTATAGTCATTAATTAATGCAAAAAAGTTACATAGTCTTTAATTCTCTTTGAGAAAGGGGTATTTCCATGGTTTTACCTTGGTATCGTGTTCATACTGTTGTACTAAATGATCCCGGTCGTTTAATTGCTGTACATTTAATGCATACCGCTTTAGTTTCTGGCTGGGCAGGTTCTATGGCTTTATACGAATTAGCAGTTTTTGATCCTTCTGATCCTATTCTTGATCCAATGTGGAGACAAGGTATGTTTGTTATACCGTTTATGACTCGTTTAGGAATAACAAAATCTTGGGGAGGTTGGAGTATTACCGGTGAAACTGTAAATAATGCAGGTATTTGGAGTTATGAAGGTGTAGCTGCAGTCCATATTGTATTATCAGGTTTACTATTTTTAGCAGCAATTTGGCATTGGGTATATTGGGGTTTAGAGCTATTTCGTGATGAACGTACAGGAAAACCTTCATTAGATTTACCTAAAATTTTTGGTATTCATTTATTTTAATCTGGAGTTCTTTGTTTTGCATTTGGAGCTTTCCATGTAACAGGCTTATTTGGCCCTGGTATTTGGGTATCAGATCCTTACGGATTAACTGGAAAAGTACAACCTGTTGTTCCAGCTTGGGGAGCTGAAGGTTTTGACCCTTTTGTTCCAGGAGGGATAGCTTCTCACCATATTGCAGCAGGTATTTTAGGTATACTAGCTGGCTTATTCCATCTTAGTGTTCGTCCTCCTCAACGATTATATAAAGGATTACGTATGGGGAATGTTGAAACTGTTTTATCTAGTAGTATTGCTGCTGTATTTTTTGCTGCTTTTGTTGTTGCTGGAACTATGTGGTATGGTTCTGGTGCAACTCCAGTAGAATTATTTGGTCCTACTCGTTATCAATGGGATCAAGGATTTTTTCAACAAGAAATCGATCGTCGAATTCGTGCTAGTAAACGCGAAAATTTAAGTTTGTCAGAAGCTTGGTCTAAAATTCCAGAAAAATTAGCTTTTTATGATTACATTGGTAATAATCCAGCTAAAGGTGGATTATTTAGAGCGAGTGCTATGGATAATGGAGATGGAATAGCTGTTGGATGGTTAGGTCATGCTGTTTTTAAAGATTGAGAAGGACATGAACTTTTTGTTCGTCGTATGCCTACTTTCTTTGAAACCTTTTCAGTAGTTTTAGTAGATGAAGAAGGGATTGTTAGAGCTGACGTTCCATTTAGAAGAGCGGAATCTAATTATAGTGTTGAACAAGTTGGTGTAACTGTTGAATTTTACGGTGGTGAACTTAACGGAGTAAATTTTAGTGATCCAGCAACAGTCAAAAAATATGCTAGACGTGCTCAACTAGGTGAAATTTTTGAATTTGATCGCGCTACTTTAAAATCAGATGGTGTTTTCCGTAGTAGTCCAAGAGGTTGGTTTACTTTCGGTCATGCTACCTTTGCTCTTCTTTTCTTCTTTGGTCATATTTGGCACGGTGCTAGAACTCTATTTAGACACGTTTTTGCTGGTATTGATCCAGATTTAGACGCACAAGTAGAATTTGAAGCATTCCAAAAGTTAGGAGACCCTACTACTAAGAGACAAATAGTTTAAATTAATTTAATAAAGAGTTTTTTCTCTTTTTTTACAAAAAAAAATAATATATATATAAATAAATATAGAGGTTATTTTTCTAAACTTTTTTAAATAAAATTTGTTTTCAATTAGTACGAAAGCTATCTCCATACTTCACACTATAATAAAATCTATGGAAGCATTGGTTTATACATTTTTATTGGTAGGTACTTTAGGAATAATCTTTTTTGCTATTTTTTTTCGTGAACCACCTAAAATTAAAACTAAAGAAAAAAAATAATTTTTTATTTTGATAAAAAATTACGAACCTTCCCTTTTTATTTTAGGGAAGGTTTTTAATAATTAATTTAATCTTCATGCTCTTCAAAAGGATCTCTAAGTTCTTTAGAGGGTTGTCCAAAAGCTGTATAAAGAGCATAGCCAGTAAAACTTACCAGTGAACACGATATAAATATAGCGACTAATGTTGCAGTTTCCATTTTTAAGTAGTTCCAAAAGAATGGTTTATTTTTAAATAATATAATAGTACACAAAGTTAACAAATCTCAACTAATGCAATAAAATTTTATGGCTACACAAATTATTGATGATACTCCTAAAACAAAGGGAAAAAGAAGTGGTTTAGGAGATATATTAAAACCACTTAATTCAGAATATGGTAAAGTTGCTCCTGGATGGGGCACAACACCTTTAATGGGTGTTGCAATGGGATTATTTGCTGTGTTTTTAGTTATTATTCTTGAACTTTATAATTCTTCCGTCTTATTAGATGGAGTTCCTGTAAGTTGGTAATAACTTAAAAAGGTTCAATAAAAAAGTATAAACTTTTTTATTGAACCTTTTTAAGTTATTACCAACTTTATTTATTATTATTTATTTAGTAAAGGTAGTTTAATCGTGTAATCAATTAATTAAAGGATTTATGGATTATGGGTGTGCGGCTTGGTTAGATAAATGAACTTTAAAAACACAAAATAATTTGTTAATCTTAAAAAAAAGATTATTTTATTTTATTAAATGTTAATAAATTTAATATTTAAAGCATAAATTTCGATTAAAATATTAGTAAATATTTTTTTATTTAAACTATGATTAATTTTTTTAATTTACTATTTAAATTTCGTTACCAAATTTAAGTGTTTTTACTCTTTAAAATTTTATAATGTTTTTAAAAATTATTTACCTATTATAATTTTTTTTTTAGTCATCGGAATATAGTAAAAATCTAAAGTTTAATTATTTTTAATAAATTTTAAACAAGAAAATCTTTAAAAAAAAAATTATTCATTTTAAAGAAGAAGATCGCTCAAAAAAACAATTAATATAAAAAGCTAACTTGAGATAAAAAATAAAAAAATATATACAAATTTTTATTTATATATATACTTTTTTATTTTTAAGCCGTATGAAAAAAAATTATCATTTACGGTTTGTAGAGAGGAAATACATAAAAGTTTATCTATCTCAATAGAGTATACGATTGGTTTGAAGAACGTCTTGAAATTCAAGCAATTGCAGATGATATTACTAGTAAATATGTTCCACCACATGTAAATATATTTTATTGTTTAGGAGGCATCACCTTAACTTGCTTTTTAGTTCAAGTAGCAACTGGGTTTGCTATGACTTTTTATTATCGTCCAACTGTTACTGAAGCTTTTGCATCTGTTCAATATATAATGACTGGAGTTAATTTTGGCTGGTTAATTAGATCAGTTCATAGATGGTCCGCGAGTATGATGGTTTTAATGATGATTTTACACATATTTCGTGTCTATCTTACAGGGGGGTTCAAAAAACCTCGTGAATTAACTTGGGTTACTGGTGTTATTTTAGCAGTATTAACAGTTTCATTTGGGGTAACTGGATATTCTTTACCTTGGGATCAAATTGGTTATTGGGCTGTTAAAATTGTAACAGGTGTACCTGATGCTATTCCTGTTATAGGCTCACCTTTAGTAGAATTATTAAGAGGAAGTGTTAGTGTAGGTCAATCTACATTAACTCGATTTTACAGTTTACATACTTTTGTATTACCACTTCTTACTGCAGTGTTTATGTTAATGCACTTTTTTATGATTCGTAAACAAGGTATTTCAGGTCCTCTCTAAACTATTAGAATATAATTTTTATTAAATTTTGTTGACATAATAATTTTTTAATACTAAATTTTTACTATTAAATTTTTATTATGAATTAAATTTATTTATTGCCATAAATTTTTCATAGTTTAACGCTTAAAAAAAATGTATGGATTTTCTGTATTTTATTTAAATATTTAAATAAAATATATCTTTATTTTATAAAAAAAAATTTAATTATGGGAGTGTGTGACTTGAATTAATTATTAACTTTGTAGATTTTTTATTTAGTTTACCACATTAATTATAAAATTTAAATGTGTTTTTATCCTAAATTATTTTAATAAAAATAAAAAACTTAGGTAAATTTTGTTAAACAAATTTTTTCTATGATTTATTTTCTAAATAGGCTTCATAAAATTTAATAAATAATTAATATATATATATCTGTATTATTTCTATATGATATATATTAAAATAATGTGATAAAAAACATCATTTATTTCCGTTGGGTTTTTTAATATAAAAGTCATAGGAGTAAAAAAAAAATCTAAGGAAAAAAAAATTTAATATATTAACAAGTTAAGTTTAAATAAGTACAAAATTTTATAGATAATAAAAAAACTTATAAAAACTAAGACTATCCAAAATACATATTATAATAAATTAATTATAATAAAATTTAAAAAAGCATACTTGGATTGTGAACTTTTTTAAATATATAAAATTTAAATAAAAAGAGTTTGAGTTGGATGAATAAAAAATTCATGTCCAATTCTTTAAGGGGAATATTTTTTAAATATCCTATCTTAATAACAAAAAAACCTGATTTAAGTGACCCTGTTTTACGAGCTAAATTAGCTAAAGGTATGGGTCATAACTATTATGGAGAACCTGCTTGGCCTAATGATCTTCTATATATTTTTCCAGTTGTTATTTTAGGTACTATTGCATGTACTGTAGGTTTAGCTGTTTTAGAGCCTTCTATGATTGGTGAACCAGCAAATCCTTTTGCAACTCCTTTAGAAATTTTACCTGAATGGTACTTTTTCCCAGTTTTTCAAATACTTCGCACAGTTCCTAATAAATTATTAGGTGTTCTTTTAATGGCTGCAGTACCTGCAGGCTTAATAACAGTACCTTTTTTGGAAAATGTAAATAAGTTTCAAAATCCTTTCCGTCGTCCAGTAGCAACAAGTGTTTTTTTAATTGGTACTGCGGTATCTATTTGGTTAGGTATTGGAGCAGCTTTACCTATTGATAAATCATTAACTTTAGGGCTTTTTTAATATTAGACTAATTACTAAAAAAATTAATTTTTTTTAATTTAATTTAGTTATTTTTTTTTTATTTATTAAAAAAAAATAGAAAAAGACTTGATTAAAAAAAATTTAAGTAATATAATTATAAGATGATTATATTAGTTTGTTTTAACTAATTTCACTAATATAAATTTTTAAATATTAAATTTTTTTTATTTTTTTTTAAACAAAAAACGGCGACATGGCCAAGTGGTAAGGCAGAGGATTGCAAATCCTTTACCCCCAGTTCAAATCTGGGTGTCGCCTAAAAAAAATAAATTTATTAAAAAGAGTTGGATTAACTACTATGTCATGTTTTAAATAAAAACTGTATTGCTCTATAATTGCTTTAGCCTAGTACTTTTTTTTTATTTAAATGCATTATTAATAGATAATCCTAACATTAAGAATAAATCAAATAAATAAAAAAAGCAAGTGTTTTAATATTTACATACTAACTATTTATCTATATTTTTTATAATAATAGAATATGATATATATATATGTATGTATAGTCTTTTTTTATTATAAATACAAAAACATTATAAAAAAATAATTTTTTATTTATTTTTCTTATAAGTATTATTTATAATTAATTTTTATTTTAACATTTATAAAAAATATATGGATATAGTTAATATTGCTTGGGGTGCTTTAATGGTAATGTTTACATTTTCTCTTTCACTTGTCGTTTGGGGAAGAAGCGGATTATAAAAATTAGATTTAAAATTTAATGTTTTTTTTATTTTTATATTTTTTTATTAAATATAAAAATAAAAAAAACATTAAACTAATTAGACTAGATTTTTACTATTTAATAAATTAATTTATATAAGAAATAAAAAAAGTATAATCAATTTTGTCCCACTCTTTATAAATTTTTTTTTTTAATTTTATTTTTTGATAATTTTTATTTTTTTTTAAGTCTTTTTTTTGTGAAATAAAATAATTGTTATTTTTTTTAGAAAAAATAGTAAAATTTAATTTATTATTCCGTAAATATAAACTTTCCACTATAAAAAAAATGGCAGTTCCACTTAAAAGTATTTGTGATAATAAAAGAATTGGATCTAATCGCCAACCTTGAAAAATAAGAATTCCTCCACATAATAATCCAATTGATGAAAAAAATGAATCATAATATTAAGATAGGTTAATGTTTTTATTTATAGACATGACCCTCTTAAAAACCATACATGATATTTTAATTTCTTTATGGCTTAAACATTAAAATAAAAAAAACTTTATAAAATTTAAATGTTCTAAATCCAAGTAAGTTTAAAAAGAATTTTGAAAAAAAAAACTTTTTGGATTGTCTTTTCTTGTTTGATTTTATTTTTACAACAAGTTTATTTTATTTGTACTTAAATTTATTTAAAAGTATCCTTAGACTCATTTTACATTTCATGGATTTAATTATTTTTATTTCTAAAGATATAAAAATGAAATTAAATAACAAAAAATAAATTACTTTTAGTTGTTATTTAATTAAAGTTCCAATTTTTTTTTTAATTTAAATTTTAAGCATGTTTTCGAAATAATGTTCTAATTATGTTAAATTTTTAGCCATAGATTTTTTTATATAATTTTAAATTTTATTTCAAGTTTTCTATTTATTATTTATTGTTATTATTAAATAAATTGAAATTTTTTTTACTTTATTTAAGTACAGGATAAATCACACCTCTAGATACATTAGGTTCCCTTATTCGAAGGGCATATAAAAGTATACCTACTACAATAAGCCCTATTCCTACTATTGTACTAGGGCCTAATTCTATATGAATCATATAATTAAAATAATAAAAATACATTTAAGTTAAAAAAAACTAAAAAAATTATATATAATTTTTTTAGTTTTTTTAACTTAAATTTTAATATTGTAAAAAACTAAATATTTTATTAAAAATACAATATTATTTAATAAATCCAAAATAATTAATAATCTAAAATAAATTTTATTATTAATTACCCTGACTAGCTGTTTGTACATAAAGAATTAGTAAAAAAGCTGTGGGGATTAAAATGAACAATGCAGTAGCAATAAATGCAAGAATATTTACTTCCATATGTTTATTATATTAATGTTTAGTTTACAATACTAAAGAATATCATCTGATTTTATTTATAATTTATTAATGTTTATGTTTTATCATCAGTTTAATTATAAAATTAAGCAGTTTAATCAAAATATTTCAAATCAAAACAATATGATTTTATTTTTTTGAGTTTAACTAAATCATTGATATCAACTAAATAGTATAACATAAGATCATTTTTTTCCTACTTAAAAAATATTGCCTTGAAGAGGATTCGAACCTCCATGCTTTAATGCATAAGATTTTGAGTCTTACGTGTCTACCATTTCACCACCAAGGCATATCAAAAAGTTATTATATAAAAAAAATATAAAAAATCTAATTTTAATTTACTTTTTTAGTTAGAGTTATATCTAACTAAAAAAGTAAATTAAACTTTTAATTAATAATTAATAAATAATATTTTAAATTTATAACAATTAATAATTAATTAATAAAATATATTAATTATTTAGCTATTGTAATTATAAATATTTATAATTTTTTATTTAAATATTTATAAAAGTGTTTAAATGTAAATTAGTTTGAAGAATGCTGATAATTGGATTCATAAATATTCCTAAAAATATAGAAGCAATTACACATATAATTATACTAACTTCAATTGAGTTTTTTGAGAGAAACGAAAAAGAAGAAACGGTGTAAGATTGTACATAAGAAGTAACTTCTTTATTTTCCGCAGTAATTAATAATTTAATTATTTTTAAATAATAATATATAGAAATAACGCTTGTAAAAAGGCCAATAAAAACTAAAAAATATAAACCAGCTTTCCAAGCACACCAAAATAAATAAAGTTTTCCAAAAAAACCAGATAAAGGGGGAATACCTCCTAAAGACAATAAGCATAAAGCAAGAGAAAAAGTTAATAACGGATCTTTTAAAATTAATCCGCTATAATCACGAATATTATCTGTTCCTGTACGTAACCCAAATAGTATAATACAAGCAAAAATTCCTAAATTCATAAATATATAAAATAATAAATAAACTATCATACTTATATATCCGTCAAAATTTCCTGTAACTAATCCAATCATTAAATATCCAATTTGACTTATTGAGGAATATGCAAGCATACGCTTCATACTTGTTTGAGTAATAGCTACCAAATTACCCAATATCATACTACAAATAGCTGATATTTCTAAAAGCGAATGCCATTTATTAGGAAGAAAAGGAAAAACAATATTAAAAAGACGAACTAGCAAAGCTAAACCCGCTATTTTTGAAGCAACTGAAAGAAAAGCAACGACTGGGGTAGGGGAGTTAGAATCGAAAAGAAGATTACTCATTCTTTTCTCTCATTCAAAACTGTGCGTGAAACTTTAATTTCACACAGCTCCTAAGTAACAATATAAATTTTTATTACTTTCCTCGTGTGTGTATCAAAAATGAAAAAATGAAATATCAAAATTTTATTGAAATTAAACTTTGCGAGGAATCCTATTTTAGTGGTTTTTTTTTAATTAAAAAAACCATCTAATTTTTTTCGTTTTTAATAGTCATGAATTTTTTTATTTTAGGTTTTTAAAAAAAAAATACTTGTAATACACTTATAATTTTCGAAGGATAAAAAATTACTAATTAGTATTTTTTGAAATATTTAAATTATATAATTTTATTTCATTATATTATTTTTTTTATTAAATTATCCTTAATAATTAATTTAAAATTTTTTCTATTTTAACTTTGCTTTATCTTAAATTTTATTAATTTTTTTGTTTTTAATTTGATAAAAGTTATATTTTATTTTTAAGTGAAAACAATAATTTATTTTTATTTTGCATGTCTATAAAATATTCAAAAATATAATAAAACAATAAATAATATTATTTTTTTATATTTAAAATTAAAAAAACGAATCACACTCCTTCATAAACATCAGGAGTCCATTGATGAAAAGGTACTAAAGAAAGTTTAAATCCAATTCCTACAATAATAAATACAAGTGCAAGCAAACTTCCGGAAGAATTATACATTTCTGTAATAACAAGCCCATCCGCTATTTTTTGAAGTTGAAATTCTCCTCCAGATAAACCGTAAAGCCACGAAAAACCATAAGCTAAAATAGATGAACTTGTTCCACCTATAAGTAAATATTTCATAACAGCTTCGTTAGATCGCACATCTTTTTTAGTATAACCGGATAATAAATAAGAACATAAACTTAAGCATTCTAAAGATATAAAAATAGTAATCAAATCGTTAGCACCACATAAAAACATTCCTCCGATAGTTGCAGTTAATAAAAAAATAAGAAATTCTGTTATTGCTAATTTTGTACATTTAATGAAATCAATAGATAAAGGAATACATATTATTGAACAGAATGCTATAAAAATTCGAAATATTTTGTTAAAATTATCAGCTTGAAAATTGCCTAAAAAACTAATAATGGATTCTTCTTTTAATTGAAATATTAAAATAAAAATACTTAATGATAAACTGACTAAAGAAATAAAAAAAAATACATTTTTATTTTTTATTTTTAAAATTAAATCGAATATTAAAATACTTATTAGACAAAAAATAAGAATACATTCAGGCAAAATAGTTGTTTTGTAAAAAAAAGAAAGATCAAGTTCTAATTCCATAAAAATTTTCTCGATGTGTAAAAAAATTTTAATACTTATATATTATATCTATATAAATAAGCGAGTAGTCAAAATTATATAATTTTTTTTTAATTATTCTAATTTTGACTACTCGCTTATTTATATTATATAAATCTTTTTCAAAAAGCTCTATCTATATATATTACAGAGATTTTTTTATTTTATTTTTTAAAAATTAACGAAAATGAGCAAAAGCTCTATTAGCTTCAGCCATTCTATGAGTTTCTTCTTTTTTTCGTATTGCTTCTCCACTATCTCGAGCAGCATCAATTAATTCATAACTCAATTTAAAAGCCATATTTCGACCTAAACGTTTTTTAGAAGCTCTTAAAAGCCAACAAATAGCAAGAGCTTTACCTTGAGCAGATTTTATTTCAACTGGTACTTGATATGTGGATCCACCTACACGTCGTGCTTTTATTGTCACATTAGGTGTTACTCTATGTATAGCTTGACGTAAAATAGATAATGGATTTTTTTTTGTTTTTTGTTTAATATTTTTCATTCCTTTATAAAAAATGCGATAAGCTAATGATTTTTTTCCATTTTTTAAAATTCGATTAACCATCATATTTACTAATCGATTACGATAAATTGGATCAGATTTTATTGTTTTTTTTTCTATGATACTACGGCGTGACATAACATTAAAAAAATAATTAAATAATTTATTAAAAATAAACAAAAAAGTAATTTATTTTGGCTTTTTCACTCCATATTGTAGGGTGGATTAATTAAAAATGTAAAAAATCTCCCTTCAAACCGTATATACAACTTTCATTGAATACGGCTTTCCGTATTTAAAAGATTAAAAAAAATATTTAAATATTTTTTATTTTAAATACTTACTTACTTTAAATTAAATATCCGTTTTCTTTTTTTATAATTTTTATAGAAAATCATGTATTTTATTAATTTCATATTAAAATTTTTAGGTTTAAAAAATACAAAAAAATTATATTAATTTTTTAGTTTTTTATGTTTTTTTTTTTTAACTTGTTCTAAAAAAATTAAAATTTTTTATTTTTAATAATATTTGAGTTAGGGAATACTTTTTATTTAATAAATAAACCTTAAATATTTAAATATATAATTTAAATTAGCTTGCTTTAGTTCCGTTCTAATATTTTTATTTTTTGGTTAGCTATATTTACATGTTTTTAACATTTAACATGGCATTATTTTAAAATACAAATTTGAAATAATAATATACAACGCACTAGAACGCCCTTGTTGACGATCTTTTACTCCTATAGCATCAAGAGTTCCTCTGACAATATGATATCTAACACCAGGTAAATCTTTAACTCTTCCTCCTCTTACTAATACTACAGAATGTTCTTGTAAATTATGACCTATACCAGGTATATAAGCTGTTATTTCAAATCCAGAAGTTAATCTTACCCTTGCTACTTTACGTAAGGCGGAATTTGGTTTTTTTGGTGTTACGGTGAAAAACTAGCAAATTTAATTATTACTTTCAATTAAATGCTGTTTGATAAAACTGTACGTAGAACTTTTATTCTATACAGCTCCTTACTAAAAATTGTTATTAGTTAAAAAGAAATAAATTCTTTATTTCTTTTTAATAAAACTTAAATTGTTGTTTTATTTAAATTTTTACTAAAATCTATTTTTATTTTTAATTTTTAGTAAGTTAATATAAGCTTATCCATGCAGTTATGCACAATAACTTTAATTGATTATGAATTAATTTTATAAAAAATATTATTTAACTTTCATGCTTTAATTAAGTTAATTTGTTTAAGATAATAGATTTAATAACTTACATTTAAAAAATATTTATATTAAATATGATCTAATCAATGTATAAAGCTTATAAATAAAAATAATTATAGCTAAAAAAATATAGAAAAAAATTAAATTATTTTACTAATTTTTTTAAATTGATTAAATTTTTAAATTGCTTGCATTAGTTTTACTTTTCATTTTTTGATGCTTCCTAGTCCTCAGAAGAAAATAAGGAGGCAGTGGAAAGAAGATTGTACCATTAGGAAGTAAAGGGGTCAACCTATTTCTGTTTAAAATAAAAAACATAGATTTTTTGCCGTGTAGTTATACTATTATGTCAATATAAATTGAGAAGTTTTTTTACAAAGGCAAATGTTTTCCTATTAAAGTATAGCAAAACGTATTTTAAATTTTGTTTTGGTGGAGTGACTTTATATTTACATGAAGTAGTTAATGGTTGCATAGTGTTAACGTTATGACTTTTTTTGTAGTGATAAATTCTGTATATGTTCTTAATAAAAAATAATAAAAAAAAGGGTTTATCAATTTTCTACAAAAAGTATATGTTATGTTATGGCTCAAATAAGTAGGAATTTTTATTTTCTTCAATAGAATTACTCAGTTGACAATAAGATGAAATCTTTTCTATTATTTCCGTAATTTAAATTATAATCATAGAAAAAAAACCTAGCTTTCAAGTTGCTCAAAAATAATAGAATAGTGGCTTTTAGTTATTTGACCTCTTAGATTTATGCTGATTAACAAGTTTTTTTTAGGGAGGGATATAACTCAGCGGTAGAGTATCACCTTGACATGGTGGAAGTCATCAGTTCGAACCTGATTATCCCTAGCTAGAAACCTAATCTAAGTGTTTCTATCTGTTTTTTTGTAATAGAAAGAGGCTTGTGGGATTGACATGAGAGGGTAGGGATGGGTATACTAAAAATGAGCTTCAAGCTAATATGAAGCAAATGAATCCAAGTTATTCCTTGGGACGAAAACCGATTATTAATCAACTTTGTCCACGAAAAAGG
>JAWRVF010002006.1:12037-27547 GCA_036785485.1 Physcomitrellopsis africana | reverse complement strand
TATCAATGATGACAAGTTCAAGGTTGAAGGAGATCTCTTATACTTTGAAGAGTGGCTGTATATCCCAAAAGGGCCAGCACGACTTCTAGTCCTTCAATCTCGTCATGACTTTCCAATTGCGGGACATTTCGGATTCAACAAAACCTTAGAACTCATTTCTCGAGATTTCTGGTGGTTCCAAATGTGGAAGGATGTGAAGGATTTTGTCCTCTCTTGTGACATTTGTTCAAGATCCAAGAACCCTCGACATCACCCTTATAGACTTCTACAGCCATTGCCCATTCCGTGTCGTCCATGGTCTTCAGTTTCCATGGACTTTATTACAAATCTGCCGCCATCGAATTCATTGGACAGCATCTTTGTTGTGGTGGATCGACTTACAAAGATGGCACATTTTATCCCTTGCAAGAAGACATCGTCAAGCAAAGATACAACAAGGTTCTTCCTTGATAATGTGTATCGATATCATGGTCTATCAAATCATATCGTGTCGGATCGAGGAACCCAATTTGTATCAAAGTCTTGAAGATTTTCTTTTAAGATATTGAAGATAGACATCAATCTTTCTTCGGCATTCCATTCTCTAATTGATGGCCAAACGAAACGTGTGAATCAAGTTTTGGAATAGTATTTATGATACAGCATCAACTATCAGCAAGATAATTGGACTACATATCTACCGCTAGCCGAGTTTGCATATAACAACACCCTTCATGGGTCAACTCAGAAAATACCATTCTTTTTCAACTATGGGTACCATCCGAAGCTTAATCTATTGAGTCCATCAACGAATAACAACTCAACAGCTAAAGGATTGGTGCAATAGCTATCGGAGCTTCAAACCACATTGAAGCTTCAATTGCAAATTGTCCAAGAGTCTTACAAAGCATCCGCGGATAAATTTCAGAATCAGGCACCTAATTTCAAGATTGGAGATAACATATGGCTGCTTCGACGGAATATCAAGACCAAGTGGCCATCTGATAAGTTGGACTATCAGAGATTGAGACCATTTGTTATCCAAAAGCAGATCAATCCTATGGCATACTGCTTAGAGTTACCAACTGCTATGAAGGTACACCCTGTCTTTCATGTTTCTCTGTTAAAGCCTTATCAAGAATCGTCTTTTCTTGGAAGAGTGCAATATCCGCCACCTAATATAGAAATTGAAAACAACGAAGAATATGAGGTGGAAAGGATACTAGATTCATGGCGAAGATGGAATAAATTAGAGTACTTTGTGCATTGGAACGGCTACAATATTAATGAAAGAACATAGGAATCGGCCGAAAATCTTGCTAATGCATCTCAAAAGGTACGGGAATTCCATCGATGATATCCTAATAAATCAAAAGCTGGTCATTAACAAAGCGTGAAGATAAAGCCTTCTTTGGAGAAATGAATAAAAAAGGGATGTAGGTCTCATCAAAACATAACTTGTTGTATTTCATAGTATCAAGATATCTAATATCAAGGTGTATTTAGATATGGCTAGTGAGAATGTAGATACTGTACTAGTGGTTCCATCTCAACCGAGTAGCTCATGACGTCGACCTCAAGATGAAGAATTAGAAGAGCCAAGAAGACGTCAAAGAATACCAAGCAGCAGGTCACTGGTAATTGTCTTTGAAGTCAAACCAGCTCATGCAAGTAGTAGCGAAGCGATATTTTTAGGTCGTTTCCACAATGAAGATACAGAAGTTCAAGCATGGTCTCAAGTGGAAGGTATTGGTCATTATCGGTGGCTACAAGGATCCATGAATCATCTGCCTTGTGAACGACAGTTGGAGTATATTGCAGAGACTATGCGACAAATTTTTGATTTCTTACGTTTGTGAGTATACATCTCAAATGGCTTCTCGGAGACCTCGAAGCTAGAAGAGGAGGTGATGTCAAGGACATACTTGTTAGAACCTTCTAGAATATTCTAGAAGTTTCCAAGAACTCTCTAGAACTGTCAAGGACATACTTGTTAGAACCTTCTAGAACATTCTAGAAGTTTGCTAAAACTCTCTAGAACCTTCCAGAGCCTTCTAAGCTTCTTAGTTAGTAGAAGTTACTTGAGAAGCTCCCTAGTTGGTGGAAGCTACTTGAGAAGCTTCCTAGGTAGGAGTATATATTGGAGTCGAGGCTGAAGAGTTCTTCAGTCTCGACAACACATCTCTTGGAGCTCTAGCTCACCTCTCTGGTGTTGTTTTTGTACTCATCTGATTAATCCAGTTCTTGCCAGTTCTTCTTGAACTTCTTGTTTGGACTTCAAGTCTATATTCTATGTCCGTGATATCAATCCAGTTCCTACCAGTTCTTCTTGAACTTCTTATTTAGACTTCAAGTCTATAATTTGTGTCCGTGACACAACATGTGCAACACATAGTTAGCTTGTTCCACAAGCTACCAACATGTGGGACACGTGGTTAGCTTGTTGATCAAGTTTTTAACCTACCAATTACCTATAAACATGTATAAAGGTGATTCCGCGTTTATAAAGCTTCTAGGAAGCTTTTCTATGAAATACTATCTAATTAATTTATTCTACTTCTATCAATCTATATTAATTAGATAATTATTGGAATAAATCTTATGTCCGTGATATTACCTCTCCTTCTGAGGACGAGTTCCATGAGGAGTAGTGATTACATGTTGAAAAAGTTCAAGATACGTCAAATTGTGCTTGCCACATATTTTGATATTTGTTCCCTTTGAAGGTAGTTGATAGGTCTTTTTAGCCATCAATAGTGTCCCATACCAAGGCAAGAGGACCACCCTCTTATTTGATCATTGTTGAGGCCTTTATAACTTCTTTCAAAGAAAATATTTGGAATACCTTCAGGAATAGTTCCTACTTCTAAAAGTATCACCAAACATCATGAGTCTCTTCCAAGGTTGTGATACTAAATACGTTGTATTTTGCCATCAATCCGAGGAAAGATATGTCGTTCTTGAGGATCTTCATCTCTATTCCATCATCTTGAAGGTTGTGATAGTTGTAATGTCTCGTCCGATAAATCAGCAAATGATGGCTCTTGAGTTGAATTCGCTGGTTGTTGATATTCCATCTCTTTAGCACGAATAAATCCAAGATAATCCATGATAGCAATAAATATTATCAAGAAAGAGTTTAGCTATTTTTTCACCTATAATAGTTTTTTTATATCGTATAAAATGTGCCATCTTTGTAAAACGATCTACAATCACAAATATAGACTCATATGAACTTGACTTTAGAAGATCCGTGATAAAATCCATAGAAACAAAGGACCAATATTATTTTGATACATTTAATGGTTGAAGAAGTCCATAAGGTCAATGACGAGGAATTTTTGATCTTCAACAAATGCCACATGGCTATACAAACTCTTTAACAACCTTTCACATTTAGAGCCACTAAAAAGCTCTTGATATTAGCTCTAAAGTCTTACTATATCCAAAATATCCTACTGCAAGGAGGTTGTGATGAGCTTCTAGAGCTTGTAAGCGTGCTGCACCTTCTAGAATATATAGGTGTCCTTCAAAGTATAATAGATCATTCTTGAATTCAAACTTGGAAGTATCATGAGATTTAGACGAATTATTCTTAATCTCATAAATAAGAGGATCTGAAGGTATACTTGATTGGATTTATTTAACAAAAGTTGAATCAATAGTCAATGTTGATTTCATTGCTTGTAGATGAAATTGCTCTGATTTTAAGAGGATTATTCTTTGTTGATCAAAAGCTGAATCTCTTTCTTTTGATATAAGATAAAAATATCTAGAAAGAGCATCGGATAGACCTTATTATTTTCTTGGCCGATAGGCGATAATAAATTCAAATCTTGACAAAGACATGCTCCAACGAGCTTGGCGACAATTCAATATGCTCACGAATATGAAATACTCAAGGTTCTTGTAATCTGTATATACGGTAACTGGACTAGAAGCGCCTTCCAAATAGTGATGCCATGCTTGAAAAGAATCCACAATTGCAAGAAGTTCTATATCATGGATTTCGTAATTAATTTCTGTTATTGAAAATTTTTTGGAATGGAAAGCTACTAGGTGGAGTTTGTCATCTTCTCCTATTTGTAATAATACTGCCTCCAAAGTAAAGTCTAAGGTATTTGTTTCCATAAAAAATGCCTTAGAAAAGTTGATATGATATAAAATTGATGCAGAAGTAAAGGATGTCTTCAAAACTTTAAATGATATCTCTATTTTTTTACTCTACTCGAGTTTGTCCTTACAAGTTAGACGTGTAAGTAGAGTTGCAACTTGACAAAAGTTCTTAATGAAGATTCAATAGTAATTGGAAAATCCCAAAAAATATTGTACATCTCTTACTGTTTTTGGAATCTTCTAATCTATAACTGTTTGGACTTTTTTAAGATCCATTTTGAGACCATCATTTGAAATGATATATCTTAAGAAGTCAACTTGAGTAGTGTGAAATACACACTTTTTCATCTTGGCATATAACCCTATATCTCTAAATTTTTGTAACACATGACGAATATGAAGTTCATGTTCTTCTGTATTCTTAAAGTAGATCAGAATGTTGTTTAAATAACAGACAATAAAATCATTAAGAAACTCACAAAAAACGTCATTTATAAGATGTTGAAAGCAACTGGTGCATTTGTAAGTTTAAAAGGCATGATATTATATTTGAAATGTCCATACCTTGTTCAAAAAGTAGTCTTCCATTGATCACCTTCTTTGATATGTACTAGATTGTATACTCCTCTTAGATCTATTTTTGTATAAATCTTGGCTTGATTTAGTTGATCAAGAAGTCCAGATATCAAAGATAGAGGGTACCTATTCTTAATGGTAATTTTGTTGAGTCCTCGATAATCTATACACATCCATAGAGATCCATCTTTTTTCTTTATAAACAAAATAAGAGTTCCTGCTAGAGATTTTGAATGGCATATGAAATTCTTGGCCAAGTTCTCATCAATATATTTTTTTAGTTCAGCCAATTCATTTTGGGATAGATTGTAGATCGGTCGAGATGGAGACTGAGTTCTCTCTTTGAGATCAATTGAGCAATCATATGGACAATGTTCTAGAAGAATGTCTATATTCTACTTCTCAAAAATATCTTGATAATCTTGATATTGGCTTGGAATGCCACTTGAAGTCCTTCCACCATCAGAAATAGATGTAGCATAAATAACAAAAGATGATCCTTCTTTTGTTTCATTCATAAAAGCTTTTGCACCTATAAGTACGAGTTTTATTATGCTAAGCTTATGATTTGTTACTTGATTTATGGGACTCTTATTAATGCTTTGAAAAAAATTAAGTCTACAAGAAATCTAATCTGTTTGAGGATTATATTTTTTTAGCCATGATAAATAAAAAATAATTGAATTAAAGGGAGATTTAATTATATTAAAGATTACACAAGTGTTATGACCATCTATTATTATATTTATAGGAAGGGTTATATGAATAACATTTCCAAAAGATAACAAATGACCATCTATTATTTTTATATATATAGATTTAGTTTTTTGTACTAAAGGTATTTTATAATTTTTAACAAATTCTTTATCTAAAAAACACGATGAGGCTCCTCAATCTAATAAGGCAGAGGCTTTGTGATTTTTAGGTCCTAAATAGATATCTATTATAAAACAAGGAGCAGATTTTGAGGAGAAGATATGACATTTATTAGAAATTGTATAAGATTCCAATTCCACGGTCCCTATTATAGCTGAACATACTCGTTTTCTAACATATTGTCTTCTTTGATAGCTATACTCTACATCTTGTGGTTGCGTCATTTCTTTGGATAATACTAAGCAATGTGCTTAGATTCTCCACAATATAAATATAATCCTTCTTGACGATGACGAGTCTTTTCTTGCTCAGTAAGAAGTTTAAAACTTATCGAGTCAATTTTCATATTTTTTACTTTTGAATGTACATATTAAGAAGATGTTGATATTGCCATTGTATTATAGTAACATTGAAGCTTCTTTATGCGGCTCTTTGATAAAAATTTAAAAAGTTGATTGTCACTTTTTATAATAAAATCAATTGTTTGACTTAATGTCTGAGGATCGAGGTATTTGAGCATCAATTTCTTTATTCCATATTATAATCTATAGAAAAATTGGATAATAAGTGCAACATCATCTCACTTTGTATCAATTGCTAATTGTCAAAATTATGAAGCATATGATGTCACTGATCAATTGTCTTATAGCAAGATACGGATCTTATTGGTTGCAATACAAATTGCATCATATTCTCCATATATAGATTAAAACTCCGCTAAAAATGCCTTCAAATTATCCAATATTGAATCATGTTGTTCAAGAAAGGACAAAAATCATGATAAAGCAGAAGCTGATAATAGTGTTTTAATGAACCTGACTTATGACCCCTGGGTTGGATAACTTTGGGATTGAAAGTTCAATCACTAGTTGTACTTGATTGATGAATCCTCAAAACTTAGATCTCATACCATCAAACTTCTCCAGCAAATTCATTTTTAATTCTTTTATGTTTGAATGGTGTTTAATCGTAGGAGAAGTGGTATGGCTTGAAGCAGCTCGAATCATCTCTATATCTTCACTTCTTGCTAATCTTGTTGCTCCTTGTGGTGGTGCATTGAATTGATGCATTGTAATCATTAATTCTCTCATTTGCTCTTGTATTTGTGCCACTACACTCTTCATTTCAGCAAGCTCTGCCATGATATCACAATAGAAAAGGAAAAAAAGTGTCTACTTTTATTATAAAATAAAACACTCAAGAACAAAAGAAAAAATTCTATGGACAATATCAATTTAAAAGTGGATAATCCACAACTTTTAATATGCTTATGTCTTATCAAGAGAAAGAGATAATCCACTCTTAATCAAGAAGAGACAAAGCTCTGATATTGTAATTGCACTCTTATCAATCTGTCAAAGACATGAACTAAAACTATGTCAAAAGAAAATAACAAGATAAAAATAAAGAAGTATGTATATTTAAGAAAAAATTGGAATGGCTATTACCAAAGACTAGAAAATACATGAGACTCTTAAACTAGACTAGAAGCAACAAAAGAATTGATAAGAGTGAAGAAGGCTTCACTCTTATCTATATATATATTATTTATCTAAGAACTACATGGCAATGTTCTATAGGACCTCCAACACGTGTCTAATTTACAAGACACATGTCAAACTTGTAAGACAAGTTTCCTACATGTGCGCTACGTACTTAGCTTGTTCCACAAGCTACCAACATGTGCAACACATAGCTAGCTTGTTCTATAAGCTACCAATATGTGCAATATGTGGTTAACTTATTGACTAAGTTTCTAACCTATCAATCACCTATAAACATGTATAAAAGTGATTTTGCGTTTATGAAGCTTCTAGGAAGCTTTTCTATGAAATATTATCAAATTAACTTATTCTACTTGCTTCTATCAATCTATATTAGTTAGATAATTATTATATATCTAGTTAAAAATAAAAATTATAAAAAAATTAGAGACATCTACATAACCTATGTTCCTAATTATACCATTAAAATTACAAGCATTGAAATATAAAGATAAGTCAATGTAAAATTAGAAAAAAAATACATCAAAACCCTTTTATATACCCTTGTAATATTTAGCCATAAATCCTAAATCTTGGGCTAATGCAAGCACCAACTCAATGCACACCCAAGAGGAAGCTTTCAATGCCGTCATCTTGGCGACTAGATAGTAAAGTTGTGTCCCCAGTTGGGTAAGGTACGTCGCGCACAGGGCGCAGCACCGCTCATTAGATCCAGCTCAATCAATCCTCACTCACGGTTAGGATTTCTTTCTCATGCGTCTTCTTATGTATGCAGGATAACAGCAACTTTTTCTTACAGGAAGGACTGCCGATCCAGCCCTTTCCCGAACGGATGGAAAGGGAAGAATGGGTTCTTCGTTGCGGGTTTCGGCAAGCAGGGCTTGAAGGGAGCATCACACGATGCCACACCCATCGCCGCCGACATATCCTCGGCATTTCTCACCGACACCGCTAGCTTGAGTTCGGTGTCTTGGCAGGGCTCTCAAAGACGGCGATGCTGATAAAACTACCAGAAAATCAGGTCGTGAATACAATCTTCAGTGTTGATTGTTTGTTTTGAGATCCTGTGACCCCACCTATTTTGTGATCATGGTTGGAAGCTGCATCGGTCACTCAGTTCTGATAATAGCAAAATGCCATTGAATGTCTCGTAATCGATCGGCGGTGAAAAGGGATGCCCCGAGCTTCGACACACACCACCGCCAAAATTCCCAACTTTGGATCGTGAAACTCACCGACAGTTTTCCACCGACACTATGCCTCCACATCAATTGCAGCATGTGGGCACTCTCTTTTGAGCTACCACTTCACAAAATTCTCAACGACCAGAAAAGAACAAATACACCAAGATCATGCAACTCACAGACCCGAAAGAATTTGAGAATAGCGTCCTCAGGTCCGAGTTGATCTGCTGCTTGAGATTATAACGAGTTTGCTTGGACGGTTCAAATCAACAGTAGGTTGGTTCGCGTGCATTTGTCGGTAAGGGTTTGTACATTGGCTTGAGTTGCAGAGTCACATGCTTTGTTGAGTTGTTGGGCAGTTGTTGAACTTGGTTCTGTACGTTGCTCTCGTTGGTGCAAGTAGCGGCGTCGCCGGAGTAGTTGATGAAGATTGCTTTGCCTCGCCTGCTTCCTCTAGGCAGTTGTCTAAACCCGCTTGGATTAGGGAGTGATCTGCTGATGGTGTGGTGGATTGGATAGATTGCAATGAGGCAAGTATTTGAGAATAGCATCTTCAATGCCGAATTGCTACCTATCTGAAGTGTATAATTGTTTGTTACTGGAAGTGAGAAAAAGTGTCTGAATTACTGCATTTATTGGAAATTTTAAAATGAATGGATATAGTTTATAAATAAAAGTTGGAAGAGAATAGGGTGAAGCTAAGTTTTATGTAGCATTTGGAAAGTAGCTTGAAAAAGTAGAATTTAAGTATATTCTAATATAAAAAAATATACTTAGAAGTTTAAAATATAAATTATTTATAATTTTTATATTTTTATATATAAATATTTTTTTATAATATATTTAATTAGGTCTATACTTATGTATATTAATAAAATATTAAGTAAAAATACTACATTGTATTGATTTTGTGACAAATTTGTAGGATTTGAATAATTTGTCAAGAACACATTGTAACTAAGATTGTAAAATTATTTGTAAGATATATATCAATGGTTTAGAACTTTTAATTGATTTTTAAAGTAAATTTTCTTTATTTAGAAATATTTATTTTTTGGAGATGGAATGATGTATTTTTTACTTAATGATGGTATTATGTGGAGGAACTAATAGAATCATAGGTGTAGAAAGAGCTTTGAATTAGTGTGGAGATTAATATTTTATTATTATTATTATTATTATTATTTTTTGAAAAAATAATAATAAAAAAAAATGTTTAAAAAATAATAATAATAATAAAAAAATATTAATTTAAACATTATGGATTAGCAAAGCATCTATTACAAAGGTTAGAAGACTTGCATCTCATAGAAGTTAGAAAATTGGATGATTTAGAACCATGATCAGATATAATAAGTCTAAAAATTATGGAATTTATAAAAAGAGAATTTGGATCTTATGGACAAGTTTATAAATCAAAGTGGTTTCGACTTTTGTGTGCAACTAAAAAAGATGGATTCTAGATGTATTGTATTTTTTAAGAGAAAAGTGAGCATTCTAGTCAATTTATGTTATTCTAATTTGATAACATACTATTTTGCAATGAAAAGTAATACCAATAAAAATAATGAATCTTTTGTGATAATGGTCAAAAAATATTATTTGTATGTGGGAATAGAATCAATACAAACAAATTTGAATGACATGTTATAAGAAGAAGAGTAAGTATCTTATACATCAAATAACAATGGAGATGTGTTACTTGCATGATATGTACATTGCGCATGATGATCTAAAATCAGAGAGTATTTTGGTTAATGTTATGTAGACAAAAATTATAGATAAGATTATTTGACATGCTATTGTGAAAATGATTGATTTTGGAATGTCAAAGATTGAAGTTGGAAGCAATTCAAAAACTACAAAGAATAATAATTCTTATAGTTGTCAATATATGGTTCTTGAGGCATTAAAAAATATATTTCAAAAAATGACAAAGTGTAATTTTGAAGCAAATATTTATTCATTTATAATGATATATTCTAAAAAAAGATCCATTTTATGATGTTAAATTAATAAAAGAGATATTAAAAAGAATTAAAAAAGATAAAAGGCCAAATTTGCCTTCAAATTGTGATGAATTGAATAAACTTATTAAAGAATGTTAGAACTTAAATCCTTTGAAATGACCAAAGTTTGCAAACATTTATAAAAGATCGAATATAATAATATATAAGTTTTTAGCTAGAATTACTATGGCAAATACACTATATTTTAGAGCATCAAAATATAATAGTTAAAAAAATATAAAATTTTAGTAAATATCAAATTGATTGCTATTGATAAGACTTTTATTAAAAACTTTAATAAGTATGTATTGGATTGATTGGATTGATTGAATATTTTTTATATATTCTTCTAGACTATAGGCAAGATTAGATGCTTTTTGGGAATAAAAGTTAAAAAATTTAGGTTATAATATAATAAATATATTATTCTTATTATTTTATTAATTTATGGTTAAATTTTTAATTATAGATTGATTTATTTGAAGAAGAAATATTTGATAGAATATTGTAGTTATTACAAATAAGATAACAATATGCAAATAAAACAAAGACATTGTGTCTTATTGAAGTAGGTGGAATAGGCAAGACTACAATAGCAAAGGCTATATTAAATGATATAAAGGACATATATGATGTCTCATATTTTGTTGAATGCATTGAAAGTAGTGATGATATATTTGCTAGCAATTGTAGTACGTTAATTATAACAACTTGAGATTCAAAAGCAATTAATCATTGTGATGAGAAAGTTTATAAAATAAATGTTAAAGAATTAAATGATAAAAAAATTTTGAAGTTATTTATTACTCATTCTTAAGGTTGAGAAAATTTTCCAAATAAACTTATTGAGATTGATAAAAATACTACAAGAGCTTGCAATGGCCTACCATTGAATCTAAAAGTTATAGAAGCATTTTTTAGAGAAAAAAAGAGACTAAAATTTTGAAAGCAAGTTTTAGAAAAGTTGAAAAGGAGAAGTGACTTAAATAGAGATGAAGAGAATAGTAATTTTAAGATTTAGAAGATATTAAAAGTAAGCTTTGACAACTTAAAGATTGAAGAGAAAAATATATTTTTGGACTTATGTTATTTTTTTTGTAATAATGTATGTTGACAAGACATGTTAAAAGAAAGAAAATTGTGATTATAGATCAATAGTCAAAAAAATATATATTAAAACAAGATGTGGAATTTATATTAGATACATTGATTTACTAATCATTGCTAAAAGAAGACAAAGATAGAATTAGAAGTGTATATGATCAACTATAAGATATGGATAAAAAGATTGTTGAAATTGAAATAGAATATAAATACATATAAATATGGAATTTGAATATAGATCAATTTTATAGATTATCAAATAAAATAATTTACTCAACTATTATCTAAATGACATGTATAGCATTGATAATGATAAAAAATCAACATTTAAAGGTTAGAATTTTTTATATTTATATCATTTAATTTTGATTATATTTTTTAGATGTATATTGATATAAAGTTGTTATTTAAACAAATTAACCTTGCATTGTAATTAGATTTATATATATATTAAGTGCACTACTAATATAAAAAATTTATTTTTTTTGTGTATTTAATTGTGTTAGTTTATACTTGGAGGGATTATTTTACAATAATCTAAATAAAAATATTCATAGTGAAATAAAAAATGTTTGTTCTTCATCACTTTAATTTTTAAGTTGTAATATTGGTATTTCTATATCAAAGATTTTATAAAGATACTAAGCATGTTTTATGTATTAATACAAAGTTTTTATAATTTAAAATATTTTCTATTAGATATGTCATGTGGATACAAATTAGAAAAAGAATTGATAGATAAGGCATTGCACACGTAACATGACAAAGGTGTTTAAAAAAAATTTAATAATTTAAATGCCTTACAATTAAAAAACTATTATTTTATTTAAAAAGTCTAAATTTATTCTTTAAATTTATTATATTATTAGAATTTGATTCAAAAAGATATTTAAATTTAATCATGCTATCAAATAAAATAGAATATATGACTTCTTTAAAAATATTTAATTTGATGGATTGTAAAAAATTAAAATCATTATCAACATCAATAGAAAGTCTTTTCTCTTCAAATAATCTTAATATAAGCAAGTACAAAAGCTTAACACCATTGCTAAATGAATTGGACAATCTCACATCTTTGATTAGCTTTGATATGGTATTGTGCTCAAGTTTGACATTGTTGCCAAATAAATTTGGCAACCTCACATCTTTTACTAACTTTGATATGGGAAGGTGTACAAGCTTGGTATCATTGTCAAATAAATTAGGTAACTTCACATCTTTGACTAGTTTTAATATAGAAGGGTGCTCAAGTTTGACATCATTGTAAAATGAATTAAACAACCTTACATCTTTGACTGTCTTTAATATAAGGAATGCTCAAGCTTAACATCATTTTCAAATGAATTTGACAATTTCATATCTTTGACTACCTTTTATATGGTAGAGTGCTCAAACTTGACATCATTGCTAAATGAATTTGGCATCTTGACATCTTTGATTAATTTTGATATTAGTAAGTATTCAAACTTGATATCAATATCAAATGAATTGGATAACCTCACATCTTGAACTGCCTTCAATATAAGGAGATGCTCAAACTTAACATCATTGCCAAGTGAATTGGACAATTTTACATTTTTAACTACATTTACTAAAAGAATTAAAGAAATGTCTATAAACTACTATTATCAACAATATTAAGAAAAATCATTGATTTTAAGTGACTCCAATTAATGATATTGTATTAAGTTGAAGTTTTAGTTTTTTAAAAAAAACTTGTGGTTTTGAATTTTTTTGAAATTTGAAATTTTATTTAATATTAATAAAATTTAATAGCTTAATATATATTTTTATTATTTTTTATATATTTAATAATTATATTGATAATAAATCTTAAATAGATTATATTTTATCTTAGAAGTTGTATTGTTGGTGATGCATAATAGCTTTATAGAAGTAATTAATTCATAGCAATGTCATATTTATATTATATTTTATTATAATAAGAATTTTTATATAAATATAAAAAATAAAATAAAATAATAAAATAATTATTCAATCAATATTGAAATACCACCAATTAGAAATTTAAAGATTTTTCTATACAAAATAAATATCCAAGAATTAGAAAGAGTGTACAAAAGAACAAAACTTTGTAGAAATTTAGAAATGAGATGGTTCATATTTGTAATTGAAGATTTTTTTATTTTGATTAGGTAATAAGTTAGATAAATCTAATGTTAGTATTATAGAAAGTGACCAAAAAGTCTTGAAGTTAAACCTACTTGGTAGAAGATTAAAACATAAAGGAGTAAGAGCCATTAATTTTAGAAGCAAGAATGTATTTTTAAAATATCATTTTAAATTTTTTATTCTTATTTTTTTAGATATATATATATATATATATATATATATATATATATAAAAAGAATCATAATAATATTTTAATATTATTTTTTAAAAATATAATATTTTAAAATTAATATTGTATAAATTAATTGATCCTTTCAACTATTAATTAATAGTAATGTCAAGGATAAGAACTTGATGAAAGCAAATAAATACATGAAATTTCTATTAAGAAGTATAACAAAATAGAAGTAAGGAAGTATGTATATTAAAAAAAATTAGAATGTCTATTGCCACAAAACAAGAAAGCTATAGATTCTTAAAACTAGACTAAAAGCAAGAAAGAAGTTGACAAGAGTGAAGAAGGCTTCATTCTTGTCTCTATTTATACTATCTATCTAAGAGCTATGTGGTGGTATTCTATAGGACCTCCTACACGTGTCTAATTGTAGAATAGCGTTGTCGGATAGAAAGTGTCATGGGAAGCGGGTTCCTAGGCTGCACTAGAACTGCGAGGGCGTGAGAGGCGTGCAAGTATGTTCTATACTTGCACAATATTTCTTCAAGCTTTCAAGTTATACTTGTATTATACTTGTACGAGTCTTGTATAAATATAAAGTATAAATACTTGAATAATACTTATACAAATACTTGTATAAATACTTGTATAAATCCTTGGTATAACATTTGTACAAATACTTGTATAAATCCTTGGTATAATACTTGTACAAATACTTATACAAATATTATATATAATACTTGTAAAATACTTGTATAAATACTTGATATAAATACAAGTATATATACTTGTATAAAAAGTATAAGCAAAGTATGTATGTATTCAAGTATACCTCAAAATACAACCGCATATGAGGAATACAAGTTATACAACAAACTGAAACTAAATAAATCACTAAAATTCATCCAAAGGTCGAATCAAGCGTGCTTACAGCCTATGGAAAGCCAATAATCCATTGTAAAACATATCAAAATTTCACAAATAGATGACTTACCATTTAAAAGTTATGGCTAAAAGAAGTAGGCGCCAAAATTTCCAAGCAAATGCAAAGGCAGCAAAGCTCCTCTTCACTTCAGCCTTTGTTGTGATCACTTCCTTTCTCCAAATTGGACATGCAATAGCTTTTTAGAAAGCTCACTCCATCATCTAGCTTGTTCTAAAATTTCGCATGCATGCCTCTTAAACTCCAGATTTTGTAGCTAGTCGATTCTACTCTTCAAACCCTAGCAACAATTTTTCCTCTTTGACACTTCACGGCTCATAAAACTTTCATCAAAGCTCCAAATGTATTGATTTTTGTTTTTGTAGAAAGCTTACACAAGCTACTATAAGCACCTAAAATATCAAAAGGATTGAAGAGACTGTCCGACTTGGGTGGTTGAACAAAGTCTCTGCCCCTCTTCGTCGGGTGGCAGCAAACCCTTTCCCACTCTCAAGCTCACAACTTTTGCTCTCCAACTCCAAATGCTACAAGAGATGTCTTGATAGATAGCTAGCACAATCTTCCACACTCTCTATAAATTTCACTAAGAAAGAGTTGAAATCAAACTTGCAGTGGCAGCTCGAAGTTTCTGCCCCTCTTCGTCGGGTGGCAGCAAACCTCACTCTACTAAAATAAGCATAACTTTTTGTTCACAACTCCAATACAAGCAAGTGAGTAGGTTCTAGAATCCTCACAACTCGAAGAACACACCCACCAATTTTTACTACAAACACTTCTATCTCCTCGGAGCTATCTCTCTCCAAAGTTCACTATTCAAAACTGCCCTCCCCTCTCGGTCTAACAAGAGGAGTATATCTCCCTTTCTTTCTATATTAGACTATGAGACGCCCACATGGGCAGCCAAATC
>JAWRVF010002006.1:0-11937 GCA_036785485.1 Physcomitrellopsis africana | reverse complement strand
TATACTTGTACAAGTCTTGTACAAATATAAAGTATAAATACTTGAATAATACTTATATAAATACTTAGTATAATACTTGTATAAATCCTTGGTATAATACTTGTATAAATACTTATATAAATATTATATATAATACTTGTAGAATACTTATAGAATATTTGTATAAATACAAGTATATATACTTGTATAAAAGGTATAAGCAAAGTATGTATGTATTCAAGTATACCTCAAAATACAACCGCATATGAGGAATACAAGTTATACAACAAACTGAAACTAAATAAATCACTAAAAATTCATCCAAAGGTCGAATCAAGCGTGCTTACAGCCTATGGAAAGCCAATAATCCATTGTAAAATATATCAAAATTTCACAAATAGATGACTTACCATTTAAAAGTTATGGCTAAAAGAAGTAGGCGCAAAAATTTCCAAGCAAATGCAAAGGCAGCAAAGCTCTTCTTCACTTCAGCCTTTGTTGTGATCACTTCCCTTCTCCAAATTGGACATACAATAGCTTTTTAGAAAGCTCACTCCATCACCTAACTTGTTCTAAAATTTCGCATGCATGCCTCTCAAACTCCAGATTTTGTAGCTAGTCGATTCTACTCTTCAAACCCTAGCAACAATTTTTTCTCTTTGACACTTCACGGCTCATAAAACTTTCATCAAAGCTCCAAATGTATTGATTTTTGTTTTTGTGAAAAGCTTACACAAGCTACTATAAGCAACTAAAATATCAAAAAGATTGAAGAGACTGTCCGACTTGGGTGGTTGAACAAAGTCTCTGCCCCTCTTCGTCGGGTGGCAGCAAACCCTTTCCCACTCTCAAGCTCACAACTTTTGCTCTCCAACTCCAAATGCTACAAGAGATGTCTTGATAGATAGCTAGCACAATCTTCCACACTCTCTATAAATTTCACTAAGAAAGAGTTGAAATCAAACTTGCAGTGGCAGCTCGAAGTTTCTGCCCCTCTTCGTCGGATGGCAGCAAACCTCACTCTACTAAAACAAGCATAACCTTTTGTTCACAACTCCAATACAAGCAAGTGAGTAGGTTCTAGAATCCTCACAACTTGAAGAACACACCCACCAATTTTCACTACAAACACTTCTATCTCCTCGGAGCTATCTCTCTCCAAAGTTCACTATTCAAAACTGCTCCTCCTCGGTCTAACAAGAGGAGTATATCTCCCTTTCTTTCTATATTAGACTATGAGACGCCCACATGGGCAGCCAAATCCTATTGGATGGGCCTTATTCACCCCATGCTCTTCTTTCTTATCCTTCATAAGGTCCATTCTACCTCAAAAGTCAACAAGAAAGGTAAAACAACCTTTACCTTTCTTCTAATTACAAAAGAGTCTATTCTAGGATATAAATAAGGTAAGAACAAAACAAATAGCCATCTTAATTCACTAATTAAGTGGCTATAATAAATCCTCTCCTTATAATATCTTCTAAAATAACCTCTAGCACTCACACATATATTAACAATAGATAGAAGATTTTTAATATTTTTATATTACTGCACGTAAATGCAGTACGAAACACATTATATTTTGCCATCAATTCGAGGAAAGACATGTCATTCTTGAAGGTCCTCATCTCTATTTCGTCATCTTAAAGGTTGTGATAGTCGTAATATCTCGTCTTATAAATCAGCAAACGCAGGTTCTTGAATTGAATTTGCTGCTTGTTGATTCTCCATCTCTTTAATATCACAAATATAAAGAAATTATAAACAAGGATAGAAGGTAGAATATTATCTTGCCTACATTATGTTTCTTTTATAGGGAAGCTCCTCATCTTGGTTTTGATAGATGTCATTGATGAAAAGCCTCTATTTTTCTTACTGCATTTATAAGATTCTTTGTAGGTTTCTATGTGCGTTTACTAATGTCGTATCTGCGCCAATGAATAAGATATTCCAACCTATTTTGGCGCTATCTCAAATCTAAGACTTTTTCTACTTCAAATTCTTCATTATTATCCACATCTATAGGAAGAGGTGGCACTTATCTTTTTCTTGGTATGTTCACTATCTTGTATGGTTCAAGAAGAGACACGTGGAATACAGGATGGATCTTCATGGACTCCGGTAGGTGTAATTGATATGCAACTAGATTGATTTGTTCAGAAATAGGGAAAGGTCCAAGCCTATGATAGTCCAACTTATCACAAAGACAAGTAGTCTTCATATTGCAACAAAGTAACCATATCTTGTCTCCCATGTTGAATTGTGGTTGTTCTTTGTGATGCGTATCTGCATTTATTTTTTATTATTCTTGAGCTTCTTTTAATTATACTTTCATTATTGCATGTAGCTCTGACAAACGATTTGCTAAATCTTTTGTTGTTGGATTATTAACTTTTAAAAAATCAAAAATATCAAGTCATAGATAATAACCATAATTGGCAAAAAAAGGTGTTTGTTACATAGAAGAGTGTATTGTATTATTATAAGTAAATTTTGCCAATGATAAAAGAGTTGTCCAATTATCTTGTTGGTAGTTGATGGTACACTTCAAATATTGCTCCAAGACTTAGTTTATACGCTTTGTTTGTCCATCAGTTTGAGGATGGAAAGCTGAAGATAGTTTTATGTCCACCTTTAAAATCTTAAAAAATATTCTTCAAAATCTTGACACAAATTGCATCCTTCTATCTCATATAATATCCCTTGATAATCCATGATAGCAATAGATGTTGTCGAGAAAGAGTTTAACTATTTTTTCATGTGTAATAGATTTTATATATGGTACAAAATATGCCATCTTGGTGAAATAATCTACGATCACAAATATAGAATCATATGAACTTGAATTTGAAAGATCCATAATAAAATCTATAAAAATAGAAGACCAAGGTTGTTTTGGTAT
This sequence comes from Physcomitrellopsis africana, assembly GCA_036785485.1. Taxonomy (NCBI): domain Eukaryota; kingdom Viridiplantae; phylum Streptophyta; class Bryopsida; order Funariales; family Funariaceae; genus Physcomitrellopsis; species Physcomitrellopsis africana. The sequence continues at coordinate 9,056 of JAWRVF010002006.1, read as the reverse complement.
AGGTAATGGTTGGAGAAGTCTGTAAGGTTGATAACGAGGAGTTTTTGATCTTGAACAAACATCACACGACTGCACAAACTCTTTAACAGCCTTCCACATTTGAGGCCACCAAAAATCTCTTGAAATTAGCTCCAAGGTCTTATTATATCCAAAATATCCAGCTGCAAGGAAGTTGTGACGAGCTTCAAGAGCATGTAGTTGTGCTTCACTTTTTAATATATATAAACGTCCTTCAAAATAAAGTAAGTTGTCTTTGAATTCAAACTTTGAAATATCATGAAATTTAAAAGAATTATTCTTAATATCATGAACATGAAGATCTGAGGACATACTTAATTAAATTTGCTTGAAAAATATTAAATCAATAGTCAATGTTGATTTTATTGCTCGAATATGAAATTGCTCCAACTTCAAGAGGATCATTCTTTATTGATCAAAAGCTGCATTTCCTTCTTTTGGTACAAGATAAGATTGTCTAGAAAGAGCATTAGATAGACCTTGTTGTTATCATGGCCGATAAGTGATGATGAACTCGAATCTTGACAAAAACATACTTCAACGAGCTTGACGACGATTTTTTATACAAACGCATCAAACTTTGCTTTGGATGAAGTATTGTTAGAAATAGGAACACATGACAAACTCCATCCAATAGCTTTCTATTCCAAAAAAATTTCAGCAGCAAAGATCAATTATAAAATCTACGATAAAAAATACCTTGGAGAAGTCGACATGATACAAGATTGATACAAAAATAAAAGCTATTTTCAATGCTTCAGACGATGCTTCTGGTTCCTTATTCCACTCGAGTTTGTCTATACAAGTTAGGCGTGTAAGTGGAGCTGCAACTTGAAAAAAGTTCTTGATAAAGATTTGATAGTAATTGAAAAATTCCAAAAAGCATTGCATGTCCCTTACTGTTCTTGGAATCTTCCAATCTATGATTGTCTTGACTTTCTTAGGATCCATCATGAGACCATCATGAGACCATCATTCAAAATAATGTATTTTAAAAAATCAACTTGAGTAGTGTGAAATACACACTTTTCCATCTTGGCATATAATCCGATATTTCTAAGTTTTTGTAATACACAATGAACATGTAATTCATGTTCTTTTACGTCTTTAGAGTAGATTAAAATGTCATTTAAGTAACAGACAACAAAATCATCTAAAAATTCACGAAAAACATCATTCATAAGATATTGAAAGCATTTGGTGTATTTATAAGTCCAAAAGGCATAACATTATATTTGAAATGTCCATACCTTGTTCAAAAAGTAGTCTTCCATTTATCTCCTTCTTTGATGCAGACCAAGTTATACACACCTCGTAGATCTATTTTTGTATAGATCTTAGCTTACTTCAATTGATCCAGAAGTCCAAATATCAATGGTAGAAGATATTTATTCTTGATAGTAATCTTGTTGAGCCTTCAATAATTTATATATATCCGTAGTGATCCATCTTTTTTCTTTACAAATAAGATAGGAGCTCCTACTAGAGATTTCCAATCATGTATAAAATTCTTGGCTAAATTTTTATTAATGTATTTTTTGAGTTCAGCTAGCTCATTTTATAATAAGCTATAGATTGGTCCAAAGAGAGGTTGAGCTTCCTCTTTGAGGTCAATTGAACAATCATATGGATGATACTTCAGAAGAATATTTATAATCTTTTTCTCAAAAACGTCTTGATAATCCAGATATTGGCTTAGAATGCCACTTAAAGTCTTTCCACCATCAAAAACGGATGTGGCGTAAATAGCAAAAGTTGATCCTTCTTTTGTTGCGTTGTCATACTATAATTGCTTGCAGTATGTAAAATCTACTCAAAATGCATAATTTGTTTATAGATTTAGATACATATTAGAATGGTTAGTAAAGTAAATAAAAAGGGGTTGGTATAAAAAAAAATTATTTTAAATTTTTACTTAATTTGGTTATGGCTTTTAAATTATATAGAACCTAAATATTTAGTATAAAGCCTTGAGAGGCAATTGGGATCCAAAAAAGAAGAATTAAACTACTAAGAAGCCTATTTGGAAGGATGAAGGTAAAGTGAGGATGAATGAAGACAAGGGGTGAAATTCTTCATTCCTATTGGTCAATGGTCATACCCAATAGGCTTTGAGGAAGCTATCTGCAACAAGAACAAGGGTTTCGGCAACTTCAAGGGGGTCATTCAAAAATTAAAGACTAGGATTAGAAAGCTTGTTTTTTGGACTACAATTTTGGTATAAAAATTGAGAGATTTGGAATTTTTATAAGGGAGGAGTAGGTGCTTGAATTAAGGTGTGTAAATTGTACCTATTGTCACACTTTGGAGGATTGGAGGAATTGTACGGAAACTTTTGGAGATCGAGAGGTGCAATTGGAGAGGAGGTTTTAAGATCTACATCTGATGAGGAAGAATTACAACATTTGGAGTTCTATAGAAGGAGTTATTGGGAGTCAAAAACAGCAAATTGAATTCCAAGGCAGTAAGTAGGCCATTTTGTTCATAGTGATGGATTTTGCCATATCTTGAATTTCTAGATGAGTTTTTGTCTAAACATTTCTAAGAAGGTAAATCTTTGTGCTAAGAAGCTATACATTAAAGTTTCATAGCATTTGGACATTGGATTTGTGAGATATGAAGAATTTAGTACACGGGTGTTTATAAACAAGGGTTTGAAACTACTGTTAGAGTTTTGGCAATATCTAAAGATCGATAAACAATCAACAATTGAAACTTATTGTGCTAGTTTTTAAAATCACATCAGTATTCCAAGTAAAATTTTAGTAGATTTGAACGGTTAGATTAAGAATTATAGGTTGATGAAGTTTGGAAAAAATTCCCCTCCTACTGGTGAATGAGGGTTTAGAATATTTTGTTATAATTTGAGTGTTTTTGTGAAAAAAGACTTATGTATTGGGTATTATAGCCCTAAAATAAAGAATTTTATAAAAATTTGACAATTTTATTATTTTGGATCTTGGTTAAATATTCAATTGCAGCCAGAAGCCCAGCACTTTCTTCAGGCAAATTCTCTCTACCACGACAGCGTGTATAAATATTTTTATACCTATAAGTACGGGTTTTATTATACTAGACTTATAGCTTTTCACTTAGTTGGCAGGATATTTAATAATGTTCTGAAAAAAATCAAGTCTACGAGAATTCCAATCTATTTGAGGGTTATATTTTTCTAACCATAATAAATCTAAAATAACTTGATTAGATGGAGATTTAATAATGTTAAAGGTTACGTAGCTATTATGACCATCTATTGTTACTTTTATAGGATAGATTTCATCAGTGACATCTTCAAAAGACAATGGATGACCATCTACGACTTCTACATGTACAAGTTTAGTTTTCTGTATTAAAAATATTTTACAATTCTTAACAAATTGTTCATCTAGAAAATATACTAAGGCTCCTGAATCTAATAAAGCAGAGGCTTTGTAGCTTTTTGGTCCTAAATATACATCTGTTATAAAATAAAGAGAAGGTTCTAAAGAAAGAATAAGACCTTCACTAAGAATTATATAAGGTTTCAGCTGCACGGTGTCGTATTGTGGTTCGGCTATTATGTGAAAAAAATTGTACATGTATATTTAATATATAATTTATTATATAGCTAAATGAAAGCCATATTGGTTGACTTTTATTGGTTACAAAAAGTGGTTAGGTTGCTAGTTTTGAAGGGATCTATTAAAAGGATTATTATTGAGATTTATTCAATCTTTTTTTTTTTTTTGATAGTGATTTTGAGGTTAATTTATATTGATAATAACTTTTATATATATATATATATATATATATATATCTTAAGTCACCTTTATTAGATATTGGTGACCCTTAAAATCTTAGTTTATTTCTTTTATTTGGTGCTTAAAGTACCAAGTATGTAAATCTTATAAGAAGAAGAGTTAGAAAAGGGTCTTTAGTATAAAAAGGGTAGTTTGGCCATCTATGTGGATGAAAAGAGGTGGATGATAGAAATCTCTATTCTAATTGACCAAAAATCATGTCCTATGAACTTCAAGGAGGCTGCCCGAGGATTTATTAGGGATTAGGATTTATTTTTTTAGAGGAGTCGAACATCAAAGGCTAAAATCATAAGATTTAGATTTTTGGATCTGGTTTAGGTGCAAATTTTGTGTGATTTTTACTTTTTATAAAGAAGTTATAGGCGCCCAAAGTTAAGGTGTCGATTTTGGACCTATTGTCACTCTTCTAGATATAATTCGCGCATACAGAGAGCAATTAAGGATTGGCAAATGGGATTGGAGAGAGCAATTAAGGATCGGCAAATGGGATTGGAGAGAGCACTTTCACAACTATTCTTTTTATATGCGGCTTGATGAAATTCAAGCTAAGGTGAAGGAGATATTGGGAGTTGAAGTCAGTGCTTACAAACTTAAGGGCAATAAGTAACCTGCTTATATAGTGGTTACATTTTGCACTATATCTTAGGCAATTTGAAATTTTTTTGGCTCAAAATTTTCAAAAATATATATGTTTATATTATAAGACTATGTGCAAAAATTTTGTGGCATTAAAATTTTGGATTTGTGAGATATAAGAAAAATAGTGCTTAGGTGTCTCTGAATTAGGGTTTTAAGCACTTGCTAGGATTTTTGAGATATCGGATGATTAGAAATGAATTTATGGTTGATACTTTCTTGTAATAAAAGTTAAAAAAATTATCAACACTTTGAAGTAAATTTTAAAGAAATTGAATAGTTAGATCAAGAGTTAGTGGACTCTAAAAATCAGCAAGAAATAAGTCCTTGCAGGTGAATAAAGTTTTGAAGGGTTTTTGTAGAAATTTGAACCTCTTTTGTACAAACCTACTTGAATACAAGAGGATTTATATACATAACTTTTTTTTTATGAGATTATTGTATTATTTGTCATTTTTTATTAAGGACAAATCACCTGTTGGATTTTTGCCATCAAATTTCAAATAAACTCTCCACAGCCAGGTACCCAATGTATTCCTAGATAGAAGACCACGTCATACAACAATGGTCCCTATTATAGCTTGAAAAATTCATTTTTTGACATGTCTTCTTTAACAACTGTACTCCTCATTTTATAGTTATGTCGTTTCTATGGATAATATTGAGCAATGTGTTTAAGTTCTCCACAATATTAACATAATCCTCCTTGACTATGCCAAATCTTTTCTTGTTCAATAAGAGGTTTAAAACGTATCGTATCAATTTACATGTCTTCTACTTTCAAATGTACGTTTTATGAGGACGTTGATGTTGCCATTGAATAATAACGTTGACACTCCCTTGTATGACTCTCGGATCAAAACTCAAAAAGTTGATTGTCACACTTTACAATAAAGTCAATTGCTTGACTGAATGTCTAAGGATCGGATAAATTGAGCATTAAATTTTTTATCTTGCTTGTAATGCGTAGAAAATTGATAGGTGCAGCATCATCCTTGTCATAGATTCATTGGTTGTCAAAATTGTGAAGCATATAACGACATTGATTGATTGCCTTGTCGTAGGATGCAAATCTTATTGGTTGCAATATGGATTGTATCATATTCTCCATACATAGATCAAAATTTTGTTAAAAATGCCTCCAAATTATCCAATATTGGATCACGTCATTAAGATGGCTTGGCGATAAAGTGAATCTGAAATAACATTATCGTCTTTGTAATTTCTTATAGTATGTAAAAATTAGTTAAAATATATTATATGTTTATGAATCTAGATGTGTGTTAGAATGGTTAGTAAGTTAAATTAAAATGGTTGATAGAAGAAACTTTATTTTATTTTATTTTATCTATTTAGTTATGGTATTTAAAAATTATAAGATCTAAATGTTTAATATGAAGCCTTGAGAGAAGGTGGGGACTTAAGGATGAAAATTTAAGCTAATAAGAGGCTAATTGGGAAGGATGAAATCAAGCCATGGTCGGATGAAGGCAAGGAATAGGGAACTTCATCCCTATTGGTCGAATACCATGCCCAATGGGCTTTGAGGAGGCTGCCCGCGACCTTAACAAGGATTTTCGGCAACTTCAAAAAAGGGATTTGCAATTTCAGAGGTAGGGTTGTAAAGTTTAGGGTTTTGGATATAGTTTGAGAGGAAATTTTAGGCAATTTGGAGTTAGGGTGAAGAAGTTATACTTGTTCAAAGTTAAAGAGTGGATTTCATACATACTGTCACTCTTTTGGGATTTCGCGGAGTTGTACGGAGGCTTTTGGAGATCGGATGGTGCAGTTGGAAAAGCGATTTTAAGATCTACGTCTATTACGAAGGAATTCTTAAATTTTGAGTTTAGACAAAGGAGATATGAAGAGTTGAAGACAGCGCATCCAATTCCAAGGCAGTAAGTAGACCATTTTGTTGATGGTGATGGGGTTTGCCATATCTTAAGTTTTTTGGTCGAATTTTTGTCTCAAAATTTCCAAGAAGGTGTATTATTGTGCTAAGAAGCTATACATCAAAGTTTCATAGCATTTAGACTCTTAGATTGTGAGATATGAAGAATTTAGTACACGAGTGTTTGTAAACAAGGGTTTAAAGCTACTGCTAGGGTTTTGGCGATATCTAAAGATCGATAATGAATCGACGGTTGAAATTTGTGGTGGTAGTTGTGAAGAATATATCAGTACTTCATGTAAATTTGGAGTAGTTTTGGACGGTTGGATTAAAAGTTATGGGTTATTGAAGTTGGGGAAAAATTCCCTTCCTACGGGAGAATGAGGGTTTAGAGTATTTTGTTATGTTTTGAGTGGTTTGAGGAAATTGGGCTTGTGTATTGGGTGTAATAGCCCTATGGAGATCTCTTTTATATAAAATTGGGGTTTTTTATTATACTTGAATCTTGCTTGAGTAATTAGTGGCAGATAGAAGCCCAGCGCTTTCTTGAAGCGGTCTCTCTACCAAAGCATTATTGGTGCTTCGCTTAAGAAGAAACCTTGAGGCGTGAATTACTCAATAAAGTAGAATGGGGAGATCAAAACTGGTTTGGATGCAGGAGGGTGGGCTGCTCAAAGTTTGTTTCAAGGCATTTGCCCAATTTATGGAACAAAGGCAACAGGTGCAAGGAGATGACAAAAACACCTCTAAAGCCTTACAAGCAGTAGTGGACAAGATTGGGAGGTTTGATGGGAGGAACATCACTAAGTTCCTAGGGATTTACACGTGTAAAATGGAGGTACATCAAGTTTCAGAACTTAAAATGATTACCACCTTTGATTTGGCAGTTATACTTGAGATCAGGGAGAAGGTGCAAGAGTTGCATAAACAGGATATATCATGGGGGAGATTTGAGGAGTTGCTGAAGGATGAGTTTTTTGAGGAAGACTCAGAAAGGATGACTAAAAGATCATTCTTAGAATGGATTGAACATAGGCCAAGAAACCAGATGGCTCCGAATGAATTAATCAGGGAGTTTGAAAGGAAGTTTGGCCAATTGCCACGACAAGAGAGACAGTTATTGGATACTAGGAAGACTGAGTTGTTTTTGCAAACAACTAATGAAGATTTGGAAGACAAGCTACTTTTTCATCTTGCAGATAGGAAATCTGAGAGTGGCTTTACAAATAATTGGAGATTGGTGAAAGAAACAGTAACACTTGTGGCCAAGCAACAGAGGATGAAGACTCGTGGCTTATCATCACGATTGGAGCAGGTACCCACATCTCAAACTTCAATGTCACCTCAAAAGGGGATGAAGACTGTCCATGAAGACACTCTTGAGGAATTAATCAAGGGCATACAAGATCTTAGGGTTGAAATGACTGAGTTGAAAAAATCTCGAGTTGCGAAATCATCAAAGCCAACTGAAGGTTTCAAGGGATTTGTGGAGAGATGTATGTGGTGTGATAGTCCAAATCACAAGCGTGGTGAATGTGACAATTATAAGACTGCAATCAAAGAGGGTATTATATATTTCAAGGAGGGCAGGATAAGACTCATAGGGTCTGATGAGTCTTTGAGGACCAACTTTGGGAAAGGAGGCATGAAAAAGCTGGTAGAAGAGCAGGCATATAAAACTAGTGCCATGCATGAGAAGGAAGCAGAGTCTTATTCTGTTACGGTTGAACAGGAGAGAATTAAGACTATTTCTTCACCAGCTACAGAGGCCATGATCAGGGGAGCTGAAGCTATCAGGGAGATGACTGGATGGAATGATCCAGTTGACGCTATTAGCATCAAAGCATTTCTAGGTGGAAACCAACAGAGTGATGGTATGCATGATGTTGTGGTTGAAGAGAAGAGAGGTAGAGCTGTTCAAGAGGAGGATGTTGGAGAACCTGCAATCAAGAAGAGATCTCCACGAAACAAAGAAACTTTTCCAGAGCAAAAATCGAAGAAGTTGTCTCCTTCTACTCGTCCTGGTGATTCACCACCACCAAAAGAGTGGTGGGAGAAGGAGAAAGAGCAAGAGAAGGATGGCACATATAAAACCAAAGGTAAAAATCTTGCCTACAAGCTTCAATCTGATATTGAAACATCCACAGATATGAAGAGTATCTTGGAGGAAAAGATTTTGGATGCTAAGATTGAATTCACTCTAAGAGAAGCTCTTGGTATAGCCAAGAGAGATTTCCATGAGTTAATCATTGATGTGATAAAAAGAAAGAGGCAAATGACAGCTGAAGCTATCATGGTAGAAGCATTGGATACTCGTGTGACTAAGGATGAGGAAGAGGAGATAGGGCAGGTTTTTGTACAGACTGCATTACCAGAGTTTGGAAGCAAGGGTGATATGGAGAATAGACTTCACATCAATCATGCAAAGGATATAGAAGGGCATCAAACAAATGATATACTTATGGAATCTGGCAAAGAAAAGAAGATTACACAAGAAGCACGGGTTATTAGCTTCTCAAAAGAAGATGGTGACGAGTTGGGGAATAATATCTACTCAGTTCCTTATTGGGCTAGAGCTACAACAGAGACTTATGTGAGGTTGGGAAACTGTAAGGACACAGTTTTAGCTTTAGTTGATCATGGATCAGAAATCAACATCATGTCCAGGCGGGAGTATGAAAAGAGTAAGTGGCCAATCGATATCAACCATG
>JAWRVF010002005.1:0-27556 GCA_036785485.1 Physcomitrellopsis africana | reverse complement strand
AAAAAATCTAGAACATTAAGGTTTATTCAAAATATGCAACCTACCAATAGTGTGACAATCAGAAACAAAGGATTTGGACCAATTGTAGTTGAAGTTGCTGAGGCATTTGCAGGGCATGCAATTTATTCAATTGGGGATTTATATTTTGGATATAATCAATTTTAGCTTGTAATAGAGAGTAGAGATTTAACAACAATGAAGACGCCTTTGGATTTAATTTGTATGTATACATTACTTCAAGGGACTATCAATTCAGTGGCACATATACAAAGTGCAATGAATCAAATTTTAAAGGAGTTTGTGCATGAGAAGACCATACCTTTTGTTGATGATATTCCTATCAAAGGTTGTAAAGAGGAAGAGAAGAATACAACAATTGATAGAAATGGTTGTAGGCAATTTTTCAAACAATACATTGAAGATATAGAGAAGATTTTGAAAAGACTTAAGGACATAGGTCTAACTTTATCCATTGACAAATCAAAATTTAGAATAGATGAAATTATTGTTGTAGGTCATTTATATGGAAGCTATGGTAGAAAATCAAATCTAGAAAAGGTGGATGCTATTGCTAAGATGAAACCCTGTAATAATATAACTAAAAAAAAAAGATTTTTTGAAAGCATGTATTTTCTATCAAATTTGGATTCCACATTTTGTCCATATATCAGAGCCTCTTTATAAATTCTTATGAAAGAGAAATAAATTCAAATGAAAAAAAGATCAAAATAAAGCTATAGAATCTTTAAAAAATATTCTAAGATCTTTATCCATTTTAAAGCAAGTTGACTATGAAAATGGTCAACCAGTGGTGATGATGATAGATACTAGTCCAATTATTATAGGTTGGGTTATTGGTCAAAATGATATCAATGGAAGATGTTTTGTAATTAGATTTGGAGCAAGGATTTTGACTAAGCAACAATGAGCTTATCCGCAAGTAAAAAGAGAGTTATGGGGAGTTGTCACAGCATTGAAGGTAAAAAGGAACTATTTAATTGGAACAAATGTAGTATTCAAAGTTAATTGTTTATCTCTACTTGGTATGATTTCAAATTATTCAATTCCAGATATTGCCATGTTAAGATGGATAGCTTTTATCAAATCTCTTAATCCAATTGTAGTGCATATTAAAGGCAAAAAAAATATTATAGCAGATATGTTGTCTAAAGCTAATTATATTGGTGATGAAGAAATAATTGCTAAAGAAGATGATGAAGATGACAGCATCAAAAGCTATAGCATTATATTTCTTAAACCTAACAAAAGAAAAGATGAAATTCTTCCTTTTAAGAATGAATTATATGAAGGCAAATTGAAAGATGTTGGTTGATATATAAGTACTCTACAAAGGCAAATGGATTGGTCAGAGAAGTATTTTAAGGAAGTCAGACAATATTCCTACGAATATCTTTTGCGTGATGGATTTTTGTGGAGTAAACCAAAAAAAAAGATAGAATTCCATTAAAAGTGGTTGGAGATTTATTTATAAAACTTCAAATTCTCAAAGAATTTTATGATACAAATTGGGCCAAACATCAAGGCATTTGGACAGCATATACAAAAATCAAAGAAAGATATTGGTAGAAAGGACTTTACAAAGATGTGGAAGATTTTGTAAGTTCATATATTGAATGTTAATTTCAATCAAAGATCCGGTATCATGATGAATTGCATCCTATTTATGCTCTTACTATTCATTTCCAATGGATTATTGACTTGGTTATTATGCCAAATGGTTTATGGGGAACAAAATACTTGATATTGGCGAGAGAAGAGCTATCCAATTTTGTTGACGGAAGAGCATTGAAGACCAAGTAGATTGAAAGAATATACAGATTTATTCTTGAAGATATTTTTAGTCGATATGGGTATATAGGAAAAATGAGGGCTGATAGAGGAGAATTAGATGCTGTTGAAGCTAAAACATTCTTTGAAAAATATGGAATAAAACTGAAGTTGACAACAATATATAATCCTGAGGCAAATGGTAAGAGTGAGAGAGGTCATTTTCTAATCATTCAAGCTTTGGTCAAAGCTTGTAGAGAAAATTCTAAAGATTGGCCTAGATTACTATCTTATGCTTTATGGATTGACAAAACTACACATAGTAGGGTAATAGATTATATGCCAATCGAACTTATGTTGGAACAAAAGCCTGTTATGCCAATTGAAGAATCAATTCCTATATGGTTGTATTTATCCTGGGAAGATGGAATTTCTAGAGAGCATCTATTAGAACTTTGAATACAACAAATTGGTAAACTACCAAAGGCACATCAAGAAACAATGGAAAGGCTTAAGAAAGCAAGGCTTATGAAGAAGAAAAGATTTGACAAGACACATCGATTGCGAGTGAAGCCTACTAAAAAGGGAGATTGGATGGTGGTTTATGATAGTACATTGGAGCATCAGCATAACACTTAGAAGAAATTTGCTCGAAGATGATTTGGACCATATATTGTTGTCATTGTTTATGACAATAGGACTTACTTACTTTGTGAATTAGATAGAATTTTACTTCAAAATCCAATAGAAGAAAAATTGATAGAAAATTAGTAGTAAGAAGGTAGAATGGAAATTCACCTTGGAAAGTGAAATTTTTTCAAGTTAGTCCAAGGAAAAAGATTGAAGAGGTGGAAAAGACATGGATTGAGAGGTCTTTTTGACCAAGAGGATAAGGAAGACCAAGCAGAGATGACAAGAAAGGAGTGAAGAGGTAAAAGGAAAGAAAAATAGAATAAGAGGAGAGGAGTGTAGGAAAATAAGTAGTATATTTCTATATATAAAGAGAGTTAGGAGACGAATTTAAAAGTGAGATTTGATAGATATAATCTATATAAGTTAAAGAAGAGATAAATATAAGTTTGATACTCATTCATTGTATAAAAAAAACGTTATGCTCTTTCAAAGAGACAAGGATCTATTTCCAAATCTATAAAGTTTGAGGGAGCATATCTTTGTAACTAGGGCAGTGTTTTGAGCAAATCTTATTAGAGTTTGTAGATATGTAAGTTTTTTAGATTGTGTAAAAAATTGATTGCCATTGGAATTATATTTGAGGAGTTATGAGGAAAATTGTGGTCAGATCTTGAGTTGATAGGAGGCAAAATTGAAGAAGAAGGATGAAGCCTATAACTCAAGTTTGGAGAGGACTTTTAGAGCAATAATTGAAAGGTGTTTACAACATGAGACAAGCTACAAGCCTACCAAATTTTAGCACTTAAGCCTTCTTTAATGAAGAGCAATGAAGAAGTGAAGCAAAGGGGGTCTAGAATTAAAGGCCACAAGGGGGGGTAATTTTGACAACGTGGTTCTCCCTAAGTACAATAGCTATGATCAAAATATTTTTGGGATTTGCTTTCTTATTTCTTTAAGTACCTTTCAATTAAATTTTGCTTCAATTGATGTGATATCCTAGGATTTATGAATAAAATTGTGGGTAGATCTCTAAAGGCAGAATAGATTAGGATTTATAAAAATTTTTTTTTTAATGTAAATTGTTCAATTTTATGAACTTTTATGGATCTCATCTTGCAATTGATTAACTAGAGGCACAAAAGATCTAGTATTTCTTAGGGCTAAGACTTTCACCACAACAACGTTGAAGCAAGGTGTATTATAGCAATATAGACGGCCTGAAGAATATTTAGTATATCTGAAAGACATAGCAAATTTTGATCATGTTATCACCAATTGGATGAATAATCCCATGATTAATGAAGTTAATACATTGGAATTAGAATTGAATAGTTCCAATATATCGGACTATATGAAGGATTTAGAGCAGGAGAAGAAAATCAATCAGAGGTTGTTGCGGAATTTGTGTGCCAATCCATTAATTGTGCACTAATGAAACACCACACATTATCAAATATATATCAGTATTACGGATATAGAACTAAGAAATTGAAAAGATTTCTTTCTAAGTCATAAATCTATGTTTGCTTGGTCATATGTAGATTTAAAAGGTATCTTAGCCGAAGTTTGTGAGCATCGAATTACTTTAGAGGAGGATGCTACATTAATTTATTAAAGACAACATTGCTTAAATCCAAAAGATTACTTTATGGTAAAGGAGGAAGTGAATAAACTTTTAGACGTGGACTTCATGTATCTAATATTGTATAGTGAATGAGTTTCACCAATTGTGATAGTACCAAAGAAGAATGGCAAAATCCAAATCTGTCAAGACTTCCATAAATTAAATGTGGCTATCAAGAAGGATTATTTTCTTTTATCTTTTACAAAAAGTATATTAGACGTTGTAGCCAAGTATGAATATTACTCTTTTTTGGATAGATTTTTAAATTACAATCAAATTAAAATTATAGCAAAGGATCAATTAAAAACTATCTTTACCACGGATTGGAGTACGTTTCTTTATAAGGTGATGCCATTTGGATTATGTAACGCCCTAGCCACATTTCAAAGGATAATGATGCAAGTATTTCAAGATTATTTACGATTGTCAATAGAAATATTTTTAGATGATTTTTATACATTTAGTATAACAACTGACTTTTTAGAATGTCTTGATAAATGTTTGGATCAATACAATAAGTATGGAATATCTTTGAATTTCGAGGATTGTCAATTTGGTGTATACTTGAGAAAGCTTTTGGGATATATTGTTTTTGTGGCTAATATTGCTACTGATCCAAATAAAGTTAGTCATATATTAGCCTTACTAAAGCCAATAATAGTATTGGGTGTTTGTGATTTCATAGGCTATGTCAACTATTATTGATAATTTATTGATTCATTTGTTATCATATGTCTGCCTATAATTAATCTTTTAAAAAAACCACTATCAGATGGGTCTAGTCTAATATGGACTGATGAATATACAGTTGTGTTTGAAGAATTGAAGCAAAAATTGGTGTCTCCACCAGTACTTGTTACACCATGTTAGACAAAAAATTTTCATGTTTATGTTGATGCATTAAATATTGCTATTGGATTCGTATTAAGCCAGAATGATGAAAAGGATTTGGATCATCTAATATATTATGCAAGTTGATAATTTATTGTTGCAGAACAAAATTATACTATGACTGAACAGGAAGCCCTGAGCATAATCTACTCTGTACAAAAATTTTGGCATTACTTGCTTGATTATTCATTTTTGTTTCATGTCAATCACGATGCTCTTAAGTATATGGTTAATAAACCCCAATTGAATATACGCATTGCTCGATGGATGTTATTCCTTCAGAATTTTAATTTTATTATTAATATTTGACTAGAAAAGAAACATGCTAATGTAGACTATTTATTCCATGTGACGAATATATTGGAAAATGAACTTATCAATGATGCACTTCTTGATGTAGAATTATTTGTCGCGGATGTAATTTCACTAGAATATAGTGAATTGATTCAATATTTGATATTCCAGATATTTCCACTTATTTATAGCAAGAATTTAAGTACCGTCTAATTTTAAAAACTACTCCATAAACCATGATAGATGACGCTTTGTATAAGCAAGGAAAGGATGGAATATTATGACGTTGTATATTTCAGAGTAAAGTACGTACCATATTGGATTGATGTCACCTAAATAGTTACAATGAGCACTTATCAATGATAGTACTACTTGAAAAGCTTTAATGGCTGGATATTGGTGGCGACTATTGTTTTTAGATATACACCAATATGTCCGTTGTTATGATCTTTGTCAACATATTGGTAGATCAATTCATACTTCAGCCATAGCATTGTCATGTTGTGACATGATTATATGGTGAAAATATGATTAAAAATAAATTTTCAATTAATATTCTATTATCTTAGTTCAACAAGAATTCCACATATTTTAACAAGATTTTTATGAAAGCCTCTTAGTTTATTTTCTTCACTTAATAGCTAGTAGATAAGAATTAGTTAGTAATTTTACCTTCTAGATTGTAGTAATTCTTTTATTACCTTCAAAAGGCCATAAAATAATAAAAATATGGTAAAAAGGATAAATTACTAGCATGATTGATACTAGGGTTAAATTGAGGGTAGGATCAGGCTATAAAATTCCTAGGATAAGTTAGATTGATATCCAAGGGTTGGCCGTTTATAGGATAGGATCAATCCAACCTATCCTAGGAATTGATCCTAGCGATTGGTACCCGAGGGTTGGCCGTTTATAGGACAGGGTCGAAATCAGACCTCTAACTTCAAAAACGGCCGCTTAGGGCAAAGTATAGGGGTTTTTTCAGATCGGATTTTTGGATTGGATAGCTAGCTTGAAGCTTATTTTTAAGGTTATTAAGCATGTTTCCATAGGATTTTGGATGACTTTGCAATTGTTGTTCAAAGTTAGGGTTTATATTGGTATTTTGGGTTTTATATAAGACAATGATGGTTTGCATTCTTGAGTGATTCATGCAATTTGTATAGCATCTATGGTTCAAAATTTGATATTATTTGGACTGTTGGATGTGCTAAGTGTATACAAAAATTTTGTATCAATCTAATGATGCAATCAAGAGATATTTGGATTTTGATACAAAGGATTGTAAAACATTGATAGCTTAGGATTGGATAAGATTTTTGTGATAACTAAAGATCTACAAATTAAATCAATGTAGATTTTAGCATGGTGATAGAAGACTTAGAGATCAAGCTACATACCAAGTTTGAGCTAAAGTTAACGATGGAAGAAGGAGAAATTACCACTGGAATTTTTGCATCAATCTTCAAGTTGACAGCTAAGTGTCATCAAAGCGGTTTTTGGGCATTTTCTTGCAATCTGTAAGTTGGATTGAGCTGAATCTTTTTGAACATGTAGAAGGCTTATACTAGCATTTGTGTATAAAAATTCATAATAAGTGGATGATCAAATTAAAAGTTATAGCTTGTCAAAGCTCATTGATTAGGATTAGGGCTTGCAAAGAAAAATAAAAATTGCTTAATTATAAAAGAAACAAGGCTATTGGGATATATGTATGATTGATGTTACTAAGAGGAGTGTTTTTAAATACTTTTGAATTGAAGTTCGAATTATATTCTTCATACATGGATGAAACTTATGAGGATTTTTTGATTATTTGTAAATATTACTTTACCTTCTACAGCCAGATGCCTGGTGCATTACCGAACAAGACAACACGTAATATGACAGCTTTAGTACCAATTTTAGCACAAACATTATTTGAAAAATGGACCAATTATACCAGCCTCACAAAATGGACAGAAAAGATATATTTTGGTAGCAATTGATTATGTTACAAAATAGGATGAGGTGGTGGCAATGAAAATTGATAATACCAATACAGCAGTGACATTTTTATATGAGAATATTATCACTTGCTTTGAGTGCCCCAAAGAATTGATTAGTCATCGAGGTACCTATTTTATTAATTTTATGATTGCAGCCTTGACGGATAAATATGAGATCAAATATTAAAAAACAAAGCTATATCACCCTTGGACCAATGGGCACATTGAAAAGATCAATGATATTCTATATAAAGTTTTAACTAAGATTGTGTTTGGTGCGGGAACAGATTGAAATATAAAATTATTTACAGCTTTGTGGGCATATCATATTGCATATAAAGTGATGACCAATTCCACACCATTCCAATTCATGTATGGACAAGAGATAATATTACCAATTCAATTAGAAGTTCAGGGTTTAAAAATTACGTTGGATGAACAACTTGGTGACAAGGAATCCTTTCAATATTGGTTAGCACAATTAAAAAAATTGGATGAAGATAGGGTTACGACTCTTTTGACTATGTAAGCTACACAACATTGTTGTGAAAGTTATTATAATAGTAAATTATGTTCCAAATCTTTTTTGTCCAATGATCTAGTGTTTCTTTATAATAGTCAATTTTACAATTTTTTGGAAAAATTTCAAATCCGTTGGCATGGATCATATTGAATAGTGGGAGCTTTTTTTAATGTTTCAGTTTAATTGGATGATTTGATAGATACTTAATTTACCATACAAATCAATGAAAACTAGTTATGACTTTATTGTACGTAAATTTGAGATAGGCTTCAAAAATGTGAGGGAAGAGAGCATACCTATTCATAATAAGATTATCTATATTGTAGGTGTATGATGGTTAGAAAAGACAATTAATGATCAATTTTGGATACTATTGCCGCCTAGTCAGGAAAATCAAATATGAGATTATGGTATATTATATTAGAGATTGTTGATTCAAATCCCCAATAAAAGGTTAGGAATAGGATATTTAACAAAAAAATTTGAACATTAGTGTATGAAACATATGCATTGGAATATAGAATTTACTTCAATAAGCAAAAATAATGTTAATATGAGCGAGAAGTGAGAAAGAAATTATAGTCCACAATGTCGATGGAAAGGTCAAAGTGAGCAAGAAGTGATAAAGAAATCATAGTCCACAATGTCAATGGAAAGATCAAAGAGAGCTTTGAATAGAGAAGAAAATGTCTGAAACGTAAGAAGTAAGAGTAATTTGCAGTTGTCATCCTTTGTGGTAATCACCAACATGGAGTTAATGAAGTTGGAAATATGGTGGTCTCCATGAAGGCAAAGAAATTTTAGAAATGTGCAATTATATACATTTTTAAGAGAGTCAGACAATTTGCAGCCAATTGATGTGGAATTGGTGGTGGAGTATGTAGCAAATTATAACCTAGAGGATGGTTTAAGTGTAATAAAAGAGACGATAATTGAGATTGATGAGACAACCTTGCAAACAGTATTGCATCTATCGATTGATGAGCTTGCGATGGACATCGAAGAGTCTATTGATTTTAGACCGGTGTCGTAATTGAAGGAGAGATCCCTCTTCAAGAAATCGCTGGGATCTTGGCTGCCTATTAAGTGAAGAAAAAGAGGACTAGTGAAGTATCTATATTTATATTCTTGTGATTTCCTTCAATGATTCTTTGATCAAATCCTTTTCACTCCCTAAAGATTCTTTCAAAGATTTCCTGGCAAATTTCTTGTCAAAATCCTTTGATTATCTTAAGATTCTCTCAGAGATTTCTTCAAAGATTCTTTGTCAAAATTCTTTGATTATCCTAAAATTCTCTCGAAGATTCTTTCAAAGATTCTTTATCAAAATCCTTTGATTATCCTAAGATTCTTTTAGAGATTTTTTTAAAGATTTTCTATTAAAAATCCTTTCATTATTCTAAGATTCTTTTAAAGATTCTTTTAAAGACTCTCTATCAAAATCCTTTGATTATTCTAAGATTCTTTTAGAGATTCCCTCAGAGATTCCTTCAAAGATTCCTTCAAAGATTTCCTATCAAAAATCCTTTGATTATTCTAATATTTATTTGGAGATTCTTTTAAAGATTCTCTCAAAGATTCCTTATCAAAATCCTTTAATTATTTTAAGATTCTTTTAGAAATTCCTTCAAAGGTTCTTTCAAAGATTCTCTATCAAGACCTTTTTTATATCCTAAGATTTTTTAACAGATTCCTTTAGAGATTCCTTTAAAGATTTCTTGTCAAAAATCCTTTGATTATCCTAAGATTTCCTCAAAGATTCTCTCAAAGATTCTCTCAAAGATTTTTTGACAAAAATTCTTTGATTATTCTAAGATTCTCTCAGAGATTTCCTCGAAGATTTTCTATCAAAACCCTTTGATTATCCTAAGATTCTTTTGGAGATTTTTTCAGAGATTCCCTCGAAGCAAGACCCAACTTACAAAAAATAAAAAAATTAAGAAAAAAAAGTGTTTATTTTCAACCCTAAAAGGGTTTAAATAGGCAATTTAAGCCAATATCCGGATAATACCTGGTATATGCTAATACTCGCCTGATACTCGCCTGATACTTGCTTGATACTCGCTTGATATCCGGATATTAGATATTCTTTAATCCTAAAATTCTTTGATTGATATTCGAAGAATCTTGAGATTTCCTATTTAATACTCTGAAATCTTAAGATTTCTTATTTGATACCTTAGAATCCTTAGATTCTCTATTTGATATCCTAAAATCCTAAGATTTCTTATTCAATACCTTAAAATCTTTAGATTCTTTGTTTGATATTCTTAAATCTTAAGATTTCTTATTTGATACCTTAGAATCCTAAGATTTTCCATTTGATATCTTAGAATCTTGAGATTCTTTTGGAAATATTCTAGAATCTTAAGATTTTTTACTCGATACCTTAAAATCTTTAAAATCCCTCGTAGATATCCTAGAATCTTAAGATTTCCTATTTGATATCTTGAAATCCTGAAATTCCTTTTGAGATATCCTAGAATCCTAAGATTTTCTATTCACACTGCACTTTTGGAACTAGTTATAATTTATCCCTATTCACACTATAATTTTGGAACTAGCTATAATTTATTCCTATTCACACTGTAACTTTGGAACTAGCTTTAATTTATCCGTATTCACACTATAATTTTAGTACATATTTATTTGATTTTGATGCACTTGCTGCAAATGCATCACGACATTGGAGAGTTATTTTAAAGATGGTATGTCATCATTGGAGAAGAATCACAGTTGGAAGGAATAGTATTTAATTGGACAATGCTTGTAACAACCAGAATCCATGTAGAGATGATAGCCAAGCAGAAATGGAGAAGTTTGCATCCTTGTTTTGCTCCAATTATATGCACTTGGTGATTACGTATATGTTGAGTCAATTATCGCCAATAGTGGAAAAAAATATACCCTCTCTAGCACCTCTATGATGTATTTGGAGTTTGACTGCACCAATAGCTAACCCAAGGGTAGTAGTGCTCAAAGTTGGAAAATCAAATTGATCAATGGAATGAGAAGCTATTCCAATGATTACACCAAGATGGTTACCAATTTGCTTAGTAATTGAGGTGGCGGTTGAAGTTCAAATTTCAAATACCAGAATATTGGAAGAAGGGAACCTTAGAGAAGTAATATTAGGTCAAATTTTTCAATTGCAGCTTACACTGAGTAAGTTGGAGGAAAATTTAAAGCAAGAATTAGAGGCGAGTAAGAAAAAGATAATAGAAAAATACTACAAAATTGTGTAACAGCATTGGATTATTAGGGAAAAGACAGAATTCAAATTATTATTGGAGTGGAAATTAGTAGAGGAACAAAAAGCTTGGACAAAAAATAAAGAATACACTCAACGAATCCTGAAGGGCCAAAAGCAAGAATTAATAGAGAATTGTAGGATATGGGATTTGGAAAAAGAGGCAATGAAGTGTCAATTGCAAGCACAACTTAAGAAGGCACTGAAATTGGAACATAAAAAGGTAAAATTGGAAGACCAATACAGAATTGAAATGGACAAGATATGGACAAAAATTGGTGCCTTGAAGATTGAAG
This sequence comes from Physcomitrellopsis africana, assembly GCA_036785485.1. Classification (NCBI taxonomy): domain Eukaryota; kingdom Viridiplantae; phylum Streptophyta; class Bryopsida; order Funariales; family Funariaceae; genus Physcomitrellopsis; species Physcomitrellopsis africana. Next base: position 16,269 of record JAWRVF010002005.1, on the reverse strand, counting down.
TGGCAAAGTTAGAGGGCTATTTAGCCAATATCAATTAACCACATGTATTTGTCTTATTAATTTTGAGTATTGGTGAACTGGAGGAGAAGATGAAGCAACAAGAATGCCAGTTAGAAGTGAAAGATGCCAAAATTTTGCAATGGGAGGCTCAAGTTGGCCGGTATAGATGGTAATATAGGAAAATTAGTTGGAAAAGTGGTTAAAGTAGGAGAGATGACAATTGATACCTCAATTTTTAGTATAAAGAAAATATGAAAGAAGAAATTGGAGCTTGACTGTGAGAGTCAAGAGGCATAGTAAGCTTGGTGCCACCTCTCTCTTTCACTTTCTTTTGTGTTAGATTATAGTGGAAAATCTGGATTACATTCCAATTGATCGTACTATGTAAAATGTGAAGTACAGTAATAAAACATAAAATTTAATTTATATATGGATGAATAAGAAATTATGATTATTTGATGATTGAGTTTGATGTGGCAAATTGGCAGACAAAGACAGAACATATCAATATAATCTGATTGTGAATGAAAATATTGTGCCATATTGACTGTCAAAATTGATTATATATTATCATTGAATTATGTATTGTTGAATGAATCCATAATGCATAAAGTAGAAGTTGAGACTATTCTTTTATTCTTCCATTATAAGATTTGACCAAGGCTTTTATAATTGGTAGATATCCACATTCACTCTTTGCATTTTCCTTTGGATTATAAGTACTAGTCAATGATAATCTAATTCTATATTTTTTAAAGAATTCACAAGCTTTATAAGCATCCAATTTTTCATAATCTGTAGTGATCTTTTTTATACATTTATAGCAATAAATAACATCCATAAGCAAAAACTTACAAATTTCCTTTACAAACTTTATTCCTAATGCCTTGCCTTCTACTTGGTTTGATAAATCTTTACAAGCCAAAATTAAATATTTCATTTGCCATAGTGCCATCAACATAATAACCAAATCCACAATCCATTTAAAATGAATAATCAAAGGATATATTAGATGTAGACCATTATGATGTTGTATATTTGAATACAATTGACAAATTTTACAAGATTCTACAAATAAAGCTATATCTCAATATACATTCTTCTATCTATACCGTTCTTTTAATTTAGCAAAAGTAGTCCAAATTCCTCTATGCCCCACCTACAGACTATCATGAAACTCCTTGAGTAGTTTTTGTTGATCTTCTTTAATACCTACTATTTATTGTGGCATTCCAATGTTTGATTTTGGCCTCTTTAATAGAAATTCTTTTTGAAATATGAACTTGTATGCCTTTTTTTTCATCTATTTAAATTTTTCAACTAACCAATTAGCATGCTTGGTTAATATCCTCAAATAATATCTAATATTCAATAACTCTCTTTCATAATTTTTTTCATGAAATGACTTATCTTCCTCATTTAATTGTAAAACTAAATAAAATTTTATACTCACATCATCAATATTCTCAATCATTTCATCTTTTCTATCATATTTTGCTTAAAATAATATATTTACTATTAGATTGTCTTTTCTCACAACATGTCTAAATTCCAAATTTAATAATTTAATATAAAAAATCCATCTCAACGTTGCAATATTCAATGTTATATAATTAATAATCATTCTAAATAAAAGCAAATTTGCCACTATTGCACTAATTAAATAATATTTTTTAACTTTTATAATTGAAATAATTTTTCTAATTCCCTTTTCATTTGTGAATATATACGTTGGCAGGCATTTAAAATCTTAATTTCAAATCAAATTGCAAATCTATATCCATTTAAATCAACTTGATCTACAATCCATCTAATGGTAATTGGACTAGTATCCATTGTAAGAATCATTGTTCTATTGCACTTATAATCAATTTTTTTCAATACAAGACATAATATTAATAATTTCTTTAATCTTTGCACTACTTTGATATAATTTTTTTTTTCATTTAAATCGATAATTCTTATAAAATAATTCAAATAATAGATTTGCTATATAAGCATAGTGAAGAATTCAAATATGGTAGAATATATATGCATCTAAAAACCTTCACATCTCTATTAAAAAACTGTAATCTTTTTTTATTCTCCTAATTACATCAACTTTGGCTAGATTTGATTTTCTTCTATAAAATCTAATTAAATATCTAATAATTATAACTTATATTCTAAATATAGATTTTACATCCAATAATGTAAGATGAATTTCTTCAAATCAAGTCAATATCTTTTTACAATCTTATATATGATTAATAATATGCTTACGATACCCTTTCTTATCTAAAGTCTCATCCTTCTTTTCTTCTTTGCAACTTTTAATAGAAACATCATCTAGAAAAGACATAGTCTTCTCAAGAATAAAATCATATAATACCTTGTTCATCTTGTTTATTATATATACAACTGAGTTAGTAGCACCTTGAGAAAGAGTATACATTCTAACTAGTCCAAGTAGTATTTTTATTATTGTCATATTTCTACTTTCTTTTGTAAGTTGAAATTGGTCATAGCTTAAATACAAATCATCTATTGGATAGATTGCTCTTCTTATAAATGCTTTAAGAAATTCATCTATTATTGGTCCAATTTTTATATTCTTGATAGTCATTGCATTCTTAATAGTCATGTATTTACTGACTGTATATTTTAAATAAATTATAATGATACATTTTTCTTATGCATCGTAAACCATTGACTAGAATATGATGCAAAAAAGGCTCCAAAATCTTCATCTTCATCTTCTCTTTTAATAATTCTATCAAATTTGGCAAATATATCTTTGATATTGGAATTAGCCTCAAATTCCAAGATACATGTGGTATAGTGAAAGTAACCATTGAGATTACAATATTTAGATTGACACACCTAATTTCATGAGATTCAAAGGCAAATGATTTATCTTGTTATACTAGCATCTCTTTGAAGTATATAATTTCCTTTGATAATAAAGAACCATTAAAACTAATCTTCAATTCCTCAAAAGTCTCTTTATTAAACTTGTGTCTAATATTCCTTGGATCCCTTAAGCTCTTTTCTCTTGACACTTTTTCTATCTATTCTTTAGAATCTTTTTGTAAAGGTCTAGCAATAGATTTCACCTTCTTATCTATTGTCTTATATTTTGTTTCAACCATAATCTTTGGTGTTTGAAAAGATTTAAGTATAGAATAGATTTTCCTTGAATGAATTTGTACAATCTTATTATTATCTTCTAATCCAATTGATGTAATCAATTCCAAAGAATCTTCTAATCCATTTTCTTTATAAACACTAAAAATTCTTTTATCATCTTCTAATGTCTCTAATTCATATAATTTTTTTTCAATATTACATAATTTTTTTTTTTTTTTTTTTGTTTAAATTTATAATATTTTTAAATATAATACTTCTATTTTCAAAAATACTAATAAAACTTGTATGAAAGGCACCTACATCTTACAAAAATACCTTCTTTTTGATACTTCCATAATCTTGCTTTATACTCGTACTTTTTTAAAATCCTTAAATTTTTCAACAATCCTTGATAATGGATTTTTTCTCAAACTGTCTTGATTTTGCTCATGATTGAGAGGCACAGTTAGAAATTATATTGCCTTTCTTCTATCCTCACTACATATCCGTGCATAAATTGAACCATCATCAAGTACCTTTGTCTCTATCTGTGTTGTTGTAATATATGTGTGAGGATAAATTTTTATCCCTAAATCCAAGTTATAAGATGGCCATATTTAAGAATTTCTTGTAATTGGTGGTATAAAATAAAGGAAGCACATAGTAAGTACAATAAGAATAACACTACAAAATAAGGGAAGTAAAGAATATTAAGCAAGTATACAATTCAAAACTATGTTATAATTTGTTCACTATATTTTTATCTAATTAAAAATAAAAGTAAAAAATAAAAGTTATCTTTTTTGATAGATAATTTTTTTATCTTTCCAATGGTATAAAAAACATATAAATTTGAATTATTATGAATAAGTTATGATAATCCAAAGATAGAAGATAAATAATGGAAAAATTAAGTGGAAAATTTTTACCTCAAGGATAATTTGCTTAAGAGATCATGAGTTCGAACCTTACAAAGGCTCACAAGTAGTGTTTAAGAGTGTCCTAGAGAGGCCACAAGGCCTTAGTCTTATCCTCATATCTACGTCCAAGGTGCCACAACCTATATGGAACTTGTGCACCTTTCTTCGTACAAAGATTATACTAGCTAATGGTCCTCTTATTTTCTATTGGTAAAATTTATTTTTTTATATTTTTAATATAGTGTTCAAAAACATCCAATTGGCCTAGGGACCTTGTACGGCCTTCAAATCTTGCTCCATTTCTTCATAATGGCTTCCAAGGTGGTAAAACTTATTTTTACCAAAGTCTTCAAAAGTATTCTAAAAATTCCTATAATATTTCTAAAGTGATATTTTAAATTTAAAATTATATTTTTCTATCTTTGTAATTTTTTATAATAATAAAATCAATTTAAATCAACTAAAAATCCTAATTTCTACATAAATAATTAAAAAGATGTGAGATTTATTTCTCATACTTCTTCTACCTACTAAATAATATTTATATATTTTTAATAAGTAGTATATAGAGATAGAAGGCCAATATAGATATTGGTTTCAATAACTAAATACTAATTCTTATAATTAAGAAAAATACTAAATCAACTAAGATTATAGCCTCCAAGACTTATTAGAATCTTATTTCTTTCTTACTAATACTAATCTCTCTTTCATTTAGCATCATCTAAACACATCTTTATTTTATAATTATAATTTTGGCACTCTAAATGCATTCTTTTATTCTAAAACAACTAATGAGTCAATTTGATGACTCACATGGAGGATCATATTCAGGATATTAATGATTTTGAAGAAAATAATTATATTAAAATGGATAGTAAAAATGATGATGAAGAACTTGATGTAGAAAATGAAAAGATGGTGTGATTCTAATTACAATATATAGTTCATTTGGCGCATATCAAAAGATGCATAGGTTCAGAGAAGGTGGATGTTGTGTTGTAACATATTTATGTAGTGAAAATGTAAACAAGAATGATTTTCTAATTTATATTCAATTATCTTGATTCAATAGGAACTCAAGATATTTAAGAAAGATTTTATGAAAGTGTCTTAGATTATTTTTTTAATTTAATAGCTAATAAATAAAAATTAATTATTAGTTTTTCTTTCTAGGTTGTAGAAATTCTTTTATTGCATTTAAAAAGCCATAAATTAATAAAAATATAATAGAAGAGATATAAAATTAGTATAGTTGAGAATAGAGTTAGGCTTAAAAATCCCTAGGATAGGTTAGATTGATATCTAGGAGTTGACCATTTGTGGGACAGGGTCAAAATTAGACCTCTAGTCACTAAAACGGCACCAAAGATAAAATAGATAGTAATTTAGAAATTGGCAATTAGAATTTGAGAACTAACTTTAAGTTCATTTTTGAAGCATAAGACTTGTTTTGGTGATTTTAGGATAATTTTGCAATTATTATTCAAAATTAAGGTTTGTATTGATAATTTGGATTTTATCCAATAAAATTAGGGCTAATACTCTTAGCTAGTGTGTACAGTTGGTATAACATCTATGATTAAAAATTTGATAATGTATGGCTATTTAGACGTGCTATGAGTGTGTGAAATTTTATGATAATTTAATAATTCAGTTCAAAGATATTTGATCATTAGTACAAGGAGGTATCAGAAGTTGGAAGTTTGAGGTTGTTTATAATTTTTGTAATATCTAAAGATCTATTCATCAAAATAAGGTGAAATTTGACATGATATTAGAAGATTTAGAGATCAAGCTATACACCAATTTTGAACTAAAGTTAATAATTAGAAAAGAAAAAATAACTATTGTTGACTTTAGTTGACTATTTTGAATATTTTTGAATACTTTATATTGGCTTTAAGCACTTTTGAATTAAAATTAAAATTATATTTTTCTTATATAGATGAAATTTGTTAAGATTTCTTGTGTACTTGTAAATCACTTCATCTTTCATAATTAGGTGCCCAGTGTATTTTCAAACAAGACAACATGTAATATGACAATGGTGTTGTGGTAGAGAGAATTTGCCTCAAGAAAAGCGCAGAGCTTCTAGCTACCACTAATTATTCAACTAAGATCCAAGTATAACAAAACTCCCAAATTTATATAAAATATTTCTTCACAAGGCTATTATATCCAATACATAAGTCTTATTTCCTCAAAATATTCAAAATATAATAAATACTCTAAAATCCCCGTTCCTCCGTAGAGAGGGAATTTTTTTTGAACTTCAATAATCTATAATTTTTAATCCAACTGTCCAAATCCACTCAAAATTAAAATGAAGTACTGATGTATTTTGAAAAACTACCACAAAAAATTTCAACCATTGATTTATTATCAATCCTTAGATATTTCAAAAACCCTAACAGTAGCTTCAAATCCTTGTTTACAAAAATTGTGTATTAAATTCTTTATATCTCACAAAATAAAAGTCTTAATGCTATGAAACTTTGATGTATAGCTTTTCAACATAATAATACACTTTTTTAAAAAAATTTAAACAAAAATTCCTCCAAAAGCTTAAGATATGGCAAATCCCATCACTATCAAAAAAACAACTTATTTATTCTCTTGGAATTCAATCTATTGTCTTTGACTCCTAATATCTCTTTTTTTATAATTCCAAATGTAGTAATTCTTCTATATTAGGTGTAGATCTTGAAATCACCTTTGTAGCCACATCTCTTGATCTCAAAAAGCTTCCATAAAACTTCTTGTATCTTTGAAAGAATAACAATAGATACAATTTGTACACCTTAACTTCAAGTGCCTATTCCTCTCTTATATAAATTCCAAATCTCTTAATTTTTATATCCAAATTATAGTACAAAAAACAAACTTTCTAGCCTTAGTCTTTGATTTTTCAAATGCTTTTTTTAAAGTTATCAAAACTCTCATTCTTATTGTAGGCAGCCTCCTCAAAGCCTATTAGATATGACTATTGACCAATAGGAATGAAGAGCTTCACCTCTTGCCTTCATTCATCCATTTTTTATCTTCATCCTTCCAAATAAGCCTCTTAGTAATTTAGTTGTTCATCTTTGGCCTCCAATCTCCTCTCAAGGCTTCATGTTAGACTTCTAGGTCCTATATAATTTAAATCCTATAATCAAACTAAGTAAAAAAAACCAAAATAAAATTTCTTATTTCAATTCCTTTAAATACTTTACTAATCATTCCAACTCATACTAGAACTTATGAATATATTTTGTATTTTGACTAACTTTTATATACTATAAGCAATTATAGTATATCATCGATGGCATTTATCTTCTTCCTTGTATATCTATTGTCTTATATAGTTCAAATAAAGATGCATGGAATATAAGATGGATCTTCATAGACTCATGTAGGTTTAATTAATAAGCAATTAGATTGACTTGTTCACAAACTAAAAATAGATCAAGCCTCCAATAATCTAGTACAACAAATTTGTTGAGTAGAAAAATGTAGCAAATTAATATAAGCAAACTTTACAAATGGCAAAAGAATTGTTCAATCATCTTGATTATAATTAATGGTACACCTCAAATATTCCTCCAAAACTTGATTTACATCTTCTATTTGTCTATAAGTTTGAGAGTGGAAGGTTGAAGATAATTTTATGTCTGTCTTTAATATCTTAAAAAGGATTTTTTAAAATTTTAATACAAACTTTGTCCCTCTATGTCATATAATATCCTTTAATAATTCATAATAGTAATAGATATTATCAAAGAAGAGTTTAGCTATTTTTTTACTTGTGATAGATTTTTTTATATAATATATAATATACCATCTTTGTAAAATGATCTACAATTATAAATATAAAATCATATGAATTTGAAATTAGTAGATCTATGATAAAATCTATAAAGACACAAGACCATGGCTGTTTGAATATAAGTAAAGATTGGAAAAATTTGTAAGGTCCATGATGAGGAGTTTTTAATCTTCAAAAAGCATCACATGATTGCACAAATTCTTTAACTACCTTCCATATTTAAGGTCACCAAAAATCTCTTAATATTAATTTTAAAGTCTTATTGTACCTAAAATAGCCTACTGTAGGAAAGTTGTAACAAGCTTCAAGAATACATAGTTATGCTTCTCTGTTTGAAATATATAAATATCCTCTAAAATAGAATAGATTAATCTTAAATTCAAACTTAGAAGTATCATTGAATTTAGATAAATTATTTTAAATATCATAAACAAAAGGATCTGAAGACATACTTCATTAGATTTGTTTAAAAAAAATTGAATCAACAATCAATGTTGATTTCATTGCTCAAAGATAAAATTATTTTAGCTTCAATAAGATTGTCATTTTTTGATCAAAAATTGCATCTATTTCTCTTGGTGAAAGATAAGAACATCTAAAAAGAGCATCAGACAAACCTTATTATTTTTTTAGCCAATAAGTGATAATAAATTCAAATTTTGACAAAGACATGCTCTAATGAGCCTAGCAACAATTCAAAGCACATGTTAACATAAAATACACGAGGTTCTTGTGATCTATATATCCATTGTTGTAATAGAGAGAATTTGCCTCAAGAAAGCATTGAACTTCTAACTACCACTAATTACTCAACGAAGATCCAAGTATAATAAAACTCCCAAATTTATATGAAAGTCTTCTTCATAAGGCTATTACACCCAATATATAAGTCTTATTTCCTCAAATCACTCAAAATATAATAAAATATTCTAAAACCCTCATTCACTTGTAAGAATGGAATTTTTTTAAACTTTAATAATCTATAACTTTTAACAGTTTACTTATTGCCTTGGAATTCAATTTACTGTCTTTGACTCGTAATATTTCTTTATTTAAAACTTCAAATATAATAATTCTTCTATATCAGATGTAGATCTTGAAATCACCTTTCTAGCCACATCTTCCAATCTCCAAAAGCTCTCATAAAATTTCTTGTATCTTCAAATGAATGACAATAGGTATGATTTGTATACCTTAATTTCAAGTGCCTACTCTTCTCTCATAACTCCAAATCTCTTAATTCTTATACCAAAATTATAATTAAAAAAAAAGTTTTTAATTCTAATCTTTGATTTTCAAATGCTCTCTTTGAAATTGTTAAAGTCCTTGTTGTCCTTGCGGATAGCCTCTTCAAAGCCTATTGAATATGACCATTGACCAATATGAACAAAGAACTTCACTCCCTACCTTCATTCATCCATTCTTTATCTTCATCCTTCCAAATAAGCCTCTTAGTAGTTTAATTCTTCATCTTTAGTCTCCAATCTCCTTTCAAGGCTTCATATTAAATATTTAGGTCCTATATAATTTAAATGCCATAACCAAACTAAATTTTGAAAAAAACTAAAATAAAATTTCTTATACCAACCCTTTTTAATTTACTTTATTAACTATTCTAACACATACTAAAACCTATGAACATATTATATATTTTAATTAATTTATATATATTATAAAAAATTATAATACAATAACATTGATTGGATTAGAAGCGCCTTTTAAATAGTGACGCCATTCTTGAAAAGAATTTATAATTATAAAAAAAAAATTATCATGAATCTAGTAGTTAATCTCAGTTGCTAAAACTTTTCTTGAATAAAAAACTATTGGATGAAGTTTGTCTTTTTTTCCCATTTGCAATAATATTACATCTAAAATAAAATCTAATGTATGTGTTTCTATAAAAAATATTTTAAAAAAGTTGACGCAATACAAGATTGGTGTAGAAATAAAAGCTATCTTCAAAGCTTCAAATGATGCTTATGCTTCCTTATTCCATGTGATTGTTTTTTACAAGTTAAGCATATTAGTCAAGTTACAACTTGAGAAAAAATTTGTAGAAGATTGGGTCACAAAGTTTCTCTTATTATAAACTGCTATCTTCTTTCAATCACACAACAACATTCGGCAATGCTACACTACCTCAATAGACTACTTACCCTGCTTCACTCCCCAATCACTGGAAATAACTTTTCACCAAGAACTTCTTTCGAAACAAATCATCTTTCTCTAAAATTCTCTTCCATCACTCAACTCTCACAACCAATCCTGCATAACATTCTTACTCACAAACAAACTACATCGACATATCTAGTCTTTGGCTGCTAATTCACTACAACAAACTCAAGCAATAATCGATTATAATTTTTTATTCATCCATATATTATTGAATTGAATTATCTGTTTGATTACTGTACTCCATAATTGACATGGTTCAATCAATCAAAATGTAATCTGAATTCTCCATTACAATCTAATACAAAAAAAAAAAAAACAAAAATAAGAGGTAGCACCAAGCTTATCCCGGCTATGTATTATCACAGTCTAGTTCCAATTCCTTCATATCAAATCAATTTATATTTATCCCGACTATGTTAACTGCTACACAACCAATGATAATTACTTACTTAACTTTTTCATCCACTCTGTCTTCTAAACTAACCATTCATCGGCTTATTACTTATTTTTAATCCTATAAATTATGTATCATAAATCATAAAATTTCTACCCATTCTACATAGCTCCACTCCTAATTGTGCAGCATCCTTGCAAACACAGAATTGGTAAAAAGAATTTTCAGTTATGAAGTTGACTCTTTGGAATGGGATGCTCTTGGATTCTCTATAGGAGGTTCCTCTATGTCTAGCTCTAATGATACATCCTCATCTTCTTCTGATAAATCCACATAGTTACTCTTCAACTACGCTGATAAATCTTCATTATCCGCTTCCAATTCCTGAATTTGAGCCTCCAATTGTAAATTATGGCATCTTTCACCTCTAATTGGCACTCTTGTTGCTTCATCTTCTCCTCCAACTCACTAATATTCAAAATTGGCAGAACAGATACATGTGGTCGAATGATATTGGCCAAATCATCTTCCAATTTTGTCACTACATCCTTCAATGCACCAATTTTTGCCTGCAGCTTATCTATTTCGATTCTGTATTGGTCTCCCAATTTTACCTTCTCATGTTCCAATTTTGCTGCTTTTTCACGTTTTGCTTGCAAGTGGCACTTCAGCGCCTCTCTTTCCAAATTCAGTGTCCTACAATTCTCTATTAGTTCTTGTTTTTGGCCGTTTAAAATTCTTTGAGTGCGATCTTTATCATTTGTCCAATTTTTCTTTTTTTCCACTAATTTTTGCTCCAATGCCAAATTGGATTCTGTTTTTGCCCTAATAAGGTGACCCTGTTCCACAATTTGGCGGCTTTTCTCCATTATCTCCTTCCTACTTGATTCCAATTGTTGCCTTAAATTTCCTTCCAACTGACTCACAATAAGCTGCAATTGGAAAATTTGATCCAATATTATTTCTGTGAGGTTTCTTCCTTCTAATATTCCAGTGTTCAAAATACAAGCCTCAGCCGCCTTCTCAGTCACTGCATGAATTGGAATCCACCCTAATGTAGTCTTCAGAATAGCCTCCAATTTCCGCGATCTATTTGATTCCCCAATTTCGTGCACTACTACCCCTGGACTAACTGGTAAACTTCACATATCTTGTTGCGGCATTAGAGAAGGTACAATTTTTTCCACTGCTGGTTGACTTAATATATATGCAATAATGAAGTACATATAGTTGGAGCACAACATAGATGCAAATTTATCCGTTTTTTCCTTGGCTCCTATTTTTACATGGATATGGATTGCTACAAAGGCTACCCAATTAAACACCATGCCTTCAAGTGTTTCAATCGTAGCAAATAGTAAGCGTTTGGATATGTATGTGGTATGCCAATTCAAGCCTAATTGCTTCTGAACAAACCGCATCTATTCCAAAAGCTCTGGTATAAGTGCCTCCACCACTTTCCAGCCTTAATTCTTCTCGAATGACGACATGTCTTTCTTGAAGTAGCTTCCCGGTCTAAAGTCACTGGACACTTTGACGCCTACCGCAAGCTCACCTATTAGTAGATGTAATACCTTTTGTAAGGTACTCTCATCAATCCTACTTAATCTTCCTTTTATTAATAATATTAATAATATTAGTTTTTATTATCGATCCTCTAGGTCGTAATTTTCTATATACTCTGCCACCAATTCTATATCAATTGATGGCAAGTTATCTGACCCTCATAAAAACACATACATCTATACATTTCTAAAATCTCTTTGCCTTTGTAGAGACCAATAAATTTCCAATTTCATTGGCTCTATGTTGGTAATCACCACTAGGGACGGCGATTGCAAGTTATTCTTACTTCTCACATTTTGGACATTCTCCTCTCTGTCTGTAGCTCTCTTTGACCTTTCCATCAACATTGTATAATTCTTATTAAGCACTCCTTGCTTGTACTAATCGTTACTCTCTGACTGCATAAAATTCTACATTCTAATAAACATACACTCGGAAAACCAAGCTCAAAATAAAATGCTAACAAAAACTTCTACTAAATGCCTCCCTCCTTACCTTTTACTCGGAGTCTGAAACAACAATCTTTAATCCAGTATACGAGATCATCACTTCCGATTTGCCTGACTAATCCGCATTAGGATCCAAAACTGACCATCAGCCATCTTTTCAAATATTGTGCACCTTCAGTAAAGGTAATCTATTATGAACATGTACACCCTCTTCCCTCCCAATTTTAAAAATCCATCTCGAGTTCATGTAAAATAAAGACGTAATCAATTTTTGTTAATTTGGATAGTAAATTGACGTCCATAAAATCTTCCAATTGAACTGAACCATTAAGAAAGGCTTCAATTACTTGATAAGGTCTATGCAAATGGACCTAGAATTTTTTCGGAAAATTTTAAAAGCGGCTATCATAAAGAAGCACTAAGTCATTGGACATAAAAGATTTATGACTTAATTTGCTATCATAATAACTCTTACGGCAGTAATGTGTAGCTTCCATAGTTAAAAGAGCCATAGCCCTAACTTCATCCACTTTTTTCAACTACGCAAACTGATATTGGAGGGATTCTTGGTCACCAAGACATTGTCGTGAAGTAAATATATCCATATATAGAAACCTAATTTAACTATCTTTTTTTCAAAATTTTATTAAATTCTTTCTTTCTTCTTACCAATCTAAGTTTTTATATAATTTGGAAAAAATTTCTCACTTTCTTTTTTTTCCTTAGTTAAATTTTTACCTTATCTTTAATCTTAATTTTAACTTTGATCTAGCCTTGAAACTTTCTTTTATTTCTTTTATCTTTTTTCCAATCTTAGATTTTAGTAGATTTAGGATTATATTTGTAGATATAAGGAGTTTTGACTTTGAGGTTGAATTTAGGATTTTACCAAAGATAAATAGTAGATTTGGATGTCAATAGTCGGCTACCATTAATAGTGCTGACTTGGAGGATTAGATTTGGGGTTTTTATAACTTTAAGCTATTAATTATTGACTTGGACTTTGAAGACCTTGGCTGCGACTTCTTTGACGAGCTCAGAGGAGAAGAAGACGGGGTTTTTTGGCAAATGTAGGGAGGTATTCAAAGAGATCTTCTTCTTGGCATGAGTTTAGGTGGTAGAAACGCAGGATTCGGAGCTTAGATGAGAGAGATATGCTTGTTTGAACTTAGACTACTAATATGACACCTACTGTCACTTTTTAGGGTATATTAGAAGTTTTAAGATACTAGCAAGAAATCCAAAAAATGGGCCAGAAACTAGACTTCAAGCTACACATTTTACGTCCAAGAATTGATATAAATGAGTTTAGAATGAGTGAGATATGGCTAGTTAAACCCAGCAAACTAAACTAGGATTTTGAAGAAGTTAGATAAATAGAAGGATTTTGCTTTAAGCTAGAACTTGAGTTTCAAGAAGAATTTGAAGCTCATTTTTTGTGTACATATTACTTATACTATAAAAAGTCTATGTCTAAAATCTCATATCAATTGAGACTTTGATTAGGGAGTAATGGCAAATTTGTTCTCAGGTGTCTAGGGTTTTGACTTTTAAAAGTATCTGCCAAGGATTTGGTGATATCTAACGATCAGCAATGAATTCATAGCTCAAAATTTGTGTGATGAGGATCAAAGGTATGAGTTATGTTTTCCTAAATTTTGAGCTTATTTGAACAACTGGATCTTAAATTATGAATTTTCAAGTTTCGGATTGAGATTTGACTTCTAAAAGTATCTGCCAAGGATTTGGTGTTATCTAACGATCAGCAATGATTTCACGGCTCAAAAATTATGTGACAATAGTCAAAGGTATGAGATATGTTTACCCAAATTTTGAGCTTATTTGAATAGCTGGATCTTAAATTATGAATTTTCAAGTTTCAGATTGAGATTTGACTTCTAAAAGTATCTGCCAAGGATTTGGTGATATCTAATGATCAACAATGAATTCACAGCTCAAAATTTATGTAACAAAGATCAAAGGTATGAGATATGTTTACCCAAATTTTGAACTTATTTGAATAATGGGATCTTAAATTATGAATTTTCAAGTTTTTGGTTTGGTTTTACTTATTTAATTACTTGCTAATATTTTGATGATATCTGGTGATCGGTAATGAATTCATGGTTGAGAATTTTTGTGAAGATGACTAAAGAAGTGAACTCTATGCTTCCAAAATTCAAACTTATATAAATGGCTGGATTTTGATTTATAAATTTTCAAGCTTCTAGTTTGTTGATTTATTATACGCATGGTTTTGTGACTATAAAAGAAAAGTTTAAAAAAGTTTGTGCATATTGGATCCAACTTGATTGTAAAGAGGGACCTTGCGTCTACCTGAAGCGGACTTTCGCCATGACATATTGGTGCTTCGATTGAGAGCTACTTTAGGGGCAATCAGTTGGATTAAGAATCATGGAAGATATGAATTCAAGGACAAATTTATGAGAAGGACAAGGAACGGTTGGAGCCATGGATCTTCTGAGGGCGGTGACTATGTTGGTGGAATAACAATGATCTAATTCGGATGGACATAGAGCTACAAAGGCACTTTGAGGATTCATTGACAAGGTAGGCCGATTTGATGGCAAAGATGTCACTAAATTTCTTAAAGCCTATGTTTGTGAAATGGAGATCCATCAAGTTCCACAAGCTAGAATATTAGAGACTTTTTGATTTGGCTGTGGTACCAGAGATTCGAGATCGAGTATGTCATATAAGAACAACTGCTAATGCAATCACATGGGTGAGGTTTGAAGAACGGATGAGAAATGAATTCTTTGATGAAGACATTGACAAGATGACTAAGCGGTTTTTCCTAGATTGGGTGGAACAACGCCCAGGAAAGATGATGGGACCAAATAAGTTACTCAGAGCATTTGAAAAGAAATATGGTCAACTTTTTGTGTCAGATCGAATGTTCTTGGATGGTCGAAAGGTTGAGCTATTTTTACAAGCAGCTGATGAAGCTTTAGAAGATAGATTGCTTATACTTTTGGAAGACAAGGATGCAAAAGGTGGCTTCACCACAGATTGGAGAAGAGTGGAGGAATCCATCATTTTATTAGCCAAACAACAAAAGGTGAGATCTAGGGGAATGGGGGCATATGCAGAAGCCATTCCAATAGGCATTTCGAAAGAGCCAATCACTTCTTCAATTCAAAATACACCATCGGTGCAATCTACTCCATCTACAGTTGTTGAAAAGAGCAAAACAATAGATGAAGGTACTCTTGAGGAATTAATCAAAGGTATAAAGGAATTACTCTTGAGGAATTAATCAAAGGTATAAAGGAATTAAGGGTGGAAATGAGTGAGTTGAAGAAGGATCAAAGCAGTGGTTCTTCACAGCCACCAGAAAGAAAAAAAAATTATATAATGAGGTGCATTTGGTGTGATGACAGTAATCATAGCCGGAATAATTGCACAGAGTATGCCGGAGCTTTAAAGGATGGAAAAATCATTTTCAAAGAAGGAAGAATTAGGGATGCAGCTACAGATTCTCCATTGGATATTAATTTTGATAAAGGAGGAATGAAGAAGGTGATGGAAGATTGGATAAAAAGAGCTAAATTCCAAGATTCAAGCAATGTCAATTCTTATTAAATTGTTGCATGGCAAAATAATATTGAAATTCCATTTCATGCAACACGTGAGGCTATGATACGAGGGGCCCAAGCTATCAGACAAAGAACTGGATGGGATGATCTTGTTGACACTACAAGCATCAAAGCTTTTCTGGATAGAAACAAAGAGAAGGATGGCAACCAAGATGTTTGGATAGAGGTGAAGAGAGGAAGAAATGCAGAAGAAGAAAAAGAAGGAGAGCTTATAAATGATACA
>JAWRVF010002004.1:0-27671 GCA_036785485.1 Physcomitrellopsis africana | reverse complement strand
TTTTAGGCAAATTCAGAAGTTTTGTTATATATCTACAACTGGAATTTGTGGATTTTTGGGCATTGTTGTTGTTAATGTGTGCTGTGAATTTGAGCTGAATCTAACAGTTTAATTGTAGGTAGTTAAAGTTTAAGTGGGTCAAGGTCTCGGAAATTAAGTTTTGAGGGTTAGTTAGGATTTTTGAGATCTTGAGCAATCTGCCAGTTGGATTGGAGTAATTTTTATTTGTATGGATAATAGACTTTTTTTTTATATACATGAGTGATTTGAGACTGATTGAACAGTGAAAAAGGGAGAAATCAGCACTAGAAGATCAGCATCAAGATTGGAGAAGGAGGCCGACTAACACTTGAGAAGTTTTTGGGGATTTTTCTTCCATTTGGTAAGTTCGATTTCCTTCAAATTTGTTGTGCTTGTTGTTGACTAAGAGCTTCAAAAGTAAACAAAGTTTTAAGTAAGATCAATGGTCTAATCAACAGATATTGAGGTTCTAATTTTTCCTAGGGTTGATTTGAATTGGTAAAGATTTGGTTTAAGATTTGATTAGGGTTCGGTTTAGGGTTTAGAATTTGCTTAGGGTAGAATTTAGGATTTGCTTAGGATTTGATTTAGGATTTAGGATTTAGGATTTAGGATTTAGGATTTGACTTAGGGTTTGACTAGGATTTGACTTAGGATTTTGATTAGGTTTTAACTTAGGATTTGACTTAGGATTTGATTAGGATTTGATCAAGGTTTGACCAGGGTTTGACTTAGGATTTGACTAGGATTTGATCAAGGTTTGACCAAGTTTTGACTTAGGATTTGACTTAGGATTTGATTTAGGTTTTGACCAAGGATTGACTTAGGATTTAATTTAGGATTTGACTTAGGATTTGATTTAGGTTTTGACTAGGATTTGACCTAGGGTTTGAATAAGATATAACTTAGGATTTTAATATTCAAGACAGCATCAAAATCAGCTAGAATATCTTATATATTGGCACAAATATGATATTAGTGAATGCACATGAGAGCCATCTACAAATCTAGTAAATGTATTAGCAAAAATTAATGTGTTTCATCGATGACATCCATCAAAATCAAGATAAAAAGTCAAGAAAATCTTTGCTATAAATCAAAGCATGTTCAATAGAGATTTTATTTTATCTTATATTATTATTTACTACTCCTTTGAATTTTTTACTACCAAAAAAATAAAGAATTAAAAATGAGTAAATTTAGCTCAAAAGTTATCATTTACTAACTTATCAAATAAAACATTACAACTATCATAACCTTTATAATGATGGAATAGAAATGAAGATTCTAAAAAAAGACATATTTTTTTTGTATTAATGGTAAGATACAATGTATTTGATATTACAACTTTGGAAGAGACTTCTGATGTTTGATAATACTTTTAGAGATAAGAACTACTTTTGATAGTATTTCAAATATTTTTTTTTTAAAAAATTATGAAAGCCTCAATAATGATCAAATATTAGGATGATCCTCTTGCCTTGGTATGGGACATTATTAATGGCTAAGAAAACCTATCAACTACCTTTAAAGAGAACAAAGATTAGAGTATATGGCAAATACAATTCAGTGCATCTTGAACTTCTTCAACATGTAATTATTGCTCTTTATGGAACTCGTTCTTAGAAAAAAAAATAATATCAAGAATATAAGATTTATTCTAATAATTATTTAATTATTATAGATATATAGAAATAGGTAAAAATAAATTGATTTAATAATATGTTATAGAATAGCTTCTTTGAAGCTTTATAGATGTGGTTTCATCTTTATACATGTCCATAAGAGATTGATAGCTTAAAAACTTGGCCAGAAAGTTAGCCATATATTGCATATGTTGGTAGCTTGTAGAATAAGCTAAGTATGTGGTACCCATATAGGAAACTTGTCTTGTAAGTTTAATATATATCTTGCAAATTAGACACGGATTGGAGGTCCTATAGAATGTCGCCATATAATTTTTAGATAGATGGTGTATTTAGAGACAAAAATAAAGCTTCCTTCATTCTTGTCAACTCCTTTTTTACTTCTAGTCTAATTTAAGAGTCTTTGTATTTTTGGCAATAGCCATTCCAGTTTGTTCTTAAATATATATATATATATATCTATATATATATATATATCTATATATATATATATATCTCTCTTATTATTTTTTTAAATATAGATTTTATTGATTTATACATCTTCTTTTATTTCATGTCTTTGACACCTTAACAACAATCATGGATTAGAAAATTCCAAAAATAATATGAGATATTCAATATTTTTTAGGATTTTTTAATTATTATTGTATTTTTATCAAAAAAAAATTTGAATTGTAACTCTACTTATATGTTTGACTTGTAAAGACAAACTTCAATGGAATAAAGAGATTGAAGCAATATTTCAAGCTTTAAAGATAATTTTTATTACAACACCAATCTTATATTGTGTCAATTTTTCTAAGCCATTTTTGATAGGAATGGATGCATTAGACTTTGCTTTGAATGTAGTGTTCTTATAAATGAGAGCTAATTATAAATTTCATTGTATAGCTTTTAATTGAAAAAAATATCTAATAGCCGAAATCAATTATAGAATCCACAACAAAGAACTTCTTGCAATTGTGGCTTCATTTCAAGAATTACATTATAATCTAGAAGATGATTCTAATTTAGTAGCAATTTATATTGATTACAATAACCTTAAGTATTTTATATCTATATATGTTTTAAATTGTCTCTAAGACTAAAGTTTTGATTAGGATTTTTTAAAGATTTCTTTAATATTTTTTTAAGATTAGTTAGGATTTCTTTAAGATTTAATTATGATTATTAAAGATTATTTAAATTTTATTTTGAATCAATTAGAATGTAATAGAATATATTTAAGATTTTTTTAAGATTAATAGGATGTACTTAGGATAATTAGAAGCTCATTTAAGTTATTCAAGATTGTCAAAAAGTTGATTCTAAATACCTTATGTATTATTTTGGATTGTAAATCCAACTTCAAGGTAAGATCAAACTCTTCCACGACTAAATGCCAAATACATTTTTAGGCTGATTTTCACATAATACAACAACCTGTCTTTTTTTGAGCCATATAAGATAATAGATATATTAGGAAGAAGACAATTGACAGCTCTATTAGTAGATGTCGACAACAATTAAGAATTTGAAGTTGAAATAGTCTTGGATTTAAAGCAGCACCAAAATAAATTAGGATATTTAGTACATTGGTATGGATATGATATTAGTGAAAATACATAAGAGCCATATGAAAATCTAACAAATGTGTTAGAGCTTGTCTTTTTTTTTTTATCAATGACATCCATTAAAAGCAAAGACTAATCATTGACAATGAAATGATTTAAATGAAAGAAAAATAGTTCAAAGATCAACTTATAGAACTTCTTTGTAAACATAGAGAACCAATAGCCAACAGATTCATTTCAAGAGTTGTTATTTGTAAAATTATCAGATGAAGCACTTAGGTTGTTTCAACTTGGATAACATTACAATTGTGATGAAGATCCTCAATAGAGACATGTTCTTTGTTGAATAAATGGTAAGATACATCATATTTAGTACTACGAATTTAGAAGAAATTTCTAATATTTAATAATATTGTTTGAGGTGGATACTATATCTGATGAAATACAAAATGTATTGTTTGAAGGTAGTTATGAAGGCCTTAATAATAATTGGGTGTCTGTCAAGGACATACTTGTTAGATACCTTCTAGAATATTCTAAAAGTTTCTTAGAACTTTCTAGAACCTTCCAGAGCCTTTTAATATCTTTTTAGTGTCAAGGACATATTTATTAGAACCTTCTAGAATATTCTAGAAGTTTCTTAGAACTCTCTAAAACCTTCCGAACCTTACATATCTTCTTAGTTAGTAGAAGTTCTTTGAGAAGCTCCTAGTTGGAGGAAAATTTCTTGAAGCTTCTAAGGTAAAAGATATATAATGGGATTGAGGGTGAAAGTTCTTCAATCACCAGAAACCAACGCATCTTGGAGGCTCTAGGCTCACCTCCCTAGTGTTGTTTGTACTCATCGATTATACGATTTCTACTAGTTCTTCTTCCCAAACTCTTGTGAGACTTCAAAGAGTCTATAATGCATGTCAATTGATATTAATCTAATTACTTATGAATTATATTGAGCTCTTATTTAGACTTCAAGTCTATAATTTGTGTCCATGACAGTTTGTCGAGACTACTCTCATCTTGGATATCAGAGCTAGTTCTTTCTTGTTGGAGTGTGGATTACCCCTCTTCTTGAAGGTACACTTGTATTTTAGAGGTTGCGGATTACCCTCTTCTAAACTGATATCTTTTTGTCATAATATTAGTGTCTTATTCTTCTTCTTTAGTAGTTATCCTCTTCTTGAAGGCCTTGCAGGCATTTTAGGATGCTGATGCCTCTTACAAACCAATATTTCCTCGTAGAAACAATTACTTCTTTTCTCTTAGAATGGTTGGAGGTCAAGACATTAATATGAGTGAAAGTTTGGAGTCCAAGATGGACGCCATTATGAATGCTCTTGCTACGTTATCACAGAGAACTACGGTGATGGAAGGAGTCTTTGCAAGACTTCATAATGATGGAGGATCGGAATGGCATGGCCTCACAACCATCGGCCTTGAGCCTGCGTAAAGAAGCAGCATATGTAGTTCAAAATAGTACTTCCACAACGAAAAGAACCTCGTATTAGCCTTCCAGACAAGTTTGATGGCACACGCTCCAAATTTTGAGGTTTCATCAATCAAATTAAGTTAATAACAGCTCTACAACCCGAACGTTATCCGACGGAGGAATCACGCTGTCGGGTAGAGAGAATTCGCCTTGGGAAAACGCCGGGTTCCTAGCTGCTACTAGAACTAGCAGGGAACATGAGAGGAAGCTGTGCAAGTATGTTCTATACTTGCACAATATTTCTCCAAGTTTTCAAGTTATACTTGTATTATACTTGTACAAGTCTTGTACAAATATAAAGTATAAATACTTAAATAATACTTATACAAATACTTGTATAAATACTTGTATAAATCCTTGGTATAATATTTGTACAAATACTTATATAAATCCTTCGTATAATATTTGTACAAATACTTGTACAAATATTATGTATAATACTTATAGAATACTTATAGAATACTTGTATAAATACAAGTATATATACTTGTATAAAAAGTATAAGCAAAGTATGTATGTATTCAAGTATACCTCAAAATACAACCGCATATGAGGAATACAAGTTATACAACAAACTGAAACTAAATAAATCTCTAAAAATTCATCCAAAGGTCGAATCAAGCGTGCTTACTGCCTATGGAAAGCCAATAATCCATTGTAAAACATATAAAAATTTCACAAATAGATGACTTACCATTTAAAAGTTATGGCTAAAAGAAGTAGGCGCTAAAATTTCCAAGCAAATGCAAAGGCAGCATAGCTCCTCTTCACTTCAGCCTTTGTTGTGATCACTTCCCTTCTCCAAATTAGACATGCAATAGCTTTTTAGAAAGCTCACTCCATCATCTAGCTTGCTCTAAAATTTCGCATGCATGCCTCTCAAACTCCAGATTTTGTAGCTAGTCGATTCTACTCTTCAAACCCTAGCAACAATTTTCCCTCTTTGACACTTCACGGCTCATAAAACTTTCATCAGAGCTCCAAATGTATTGATTTTTGTTTTTGTAGAAAGCTTACATAAGCTACTATAAGCACCTAAAATATCAAAAGGATTGAAGAGATTGTCCGACTTGGGTGGTTGAACAAAGTCTCTGCCCCTCTTCGTCAGGTGGCAGCAAACCCTTTCCCACTCTCAAGCTCACAACTTTTGCTCTTCAACTCCAAATGCTACAAGAGATGTCTTGATAGATAGCTAACACAATCTTCCACTTTTTCTATAAATTTCACTAAGAAAGAGTTGAAATCAAACTTGCAGTGGCAGCTCGAAGTTTCTGCACCTCTTCATCGGGTGGCAGCAAACCTCACTCTACTAAAACAAGCATAACCTTTTGTTCACAACTCCAATATAAGCAAGTGAGTAGGTTCTAGAATCCTCACAACTCGAAGAACACACCCACCAATTTTCACTACAAACACTTCTATCTCCTCGGAGCTATCTCTCTCCAAAGTTCACTATTCAAAAACTGCCTCCTCTCTCGGTCTAGCAAGAGGAGTATATCTCCCTTTCTTTCTATATTAGACTATGAGACGCCCACATGGGCAGCCAAATCCTATTGGATGGGCCTTATTCACCCCATGCTCTTCTTTCTTACCCTTCATAAGGTCCATTCTACCTCAAAGGTCAACAAGAAAGATAAAACAACCTTTACCTTTCTTCTAATTACAAAAGAGTCTATTCTAGGATATAAATAAGGTAGGAACAAAACAAATAGCCATCTTAATTCACTAATTAAGTGGCTATAATAAATCCTCTCCTTATAATATCTTAAAATGTCTCTAATATTTCCTTTAGCGTATATTAACGATGAATCTGAATTTTAATATTTTTATCTGTTTCTTGGCGTAATCTTGTTGGTCGACCTTGGATTGGTTGGAACTTTACTTACGGAACAAGCTCTATCGTAGTATGCTCCTCTATTTGAAAAAGGATCACCGATTTTGAACAACTTTGAGACTTTTTTGGAGGCATTTGTAGAAGCATTTGGCGAGCATGACAAGGCTCGGTGGACTACAACAAAAATTCGATCACTACAACATGGGACTCGCTCTACATCAATCTATATATCAGATTTCAGGTAATTGGTATGTGACATCAATTGGAATGAAGAAGCATTGATGAGCCAATTCTATTGGGGTCTAAGAGACAACGTGAAGGATTTGTTATTATCTCTTCCCAATCCACAAACGCTCAACAAAGCCATTAGCCAAGCTGTAAAGTGCGATAATTACCTATTTCAATGTCGCCAAGATCAACGCTCCAGACAATATACAAGTCATCGTGGTGCAATTATATTGGCAAGTAGCCTAAATTCACAAGCGGAGATAGAGGACATGCAAATTGATGCGGTACATATCAAATCCCTTACTCTAGAAGAAAAGAAGCAGCGTATGGAGAAAGGTTTGTGCTTTTATTGCGGTGGAGAAGGCCATAGAGTTGGAAACTGTCCGAAGAAGCAAAATGGACGCAGCATCAAGAATAGAGGTGCGTTTGTTCAAGAAAACGAGGATGCCCAGCTACAATAGGAACCGTGCGGCTGGACAAATCAAAACCAGGTTCCTCTCTTTTTACTCAACCTGCCCGTTGTTTTACAATTCCTTTGTCTTTTGGTCCTGAAAAACTAAAAACCTTAGCTTTATTAGATTTAGGAGCATCTGCTTGTTTCTTAGACCAAGAATTTGCTAAGCGTCATAAAATTCCCCTAGTACAAAAATTCAAACCTGTTCACGTAGAAGTAATAGATGGACGACTTTTATTATCTGGTAGTGTCACCCATGAATCAGAACCTATAGAAGTGACATTTAAAGACCATAGTAATTATATTATTTTCAACATTATTAGCACCCCGTCAAATCCTATTATTCTTGGTCTTTCTTGGTTGAAAAAATATAATCCATCCATAGATTGGAGGTTGCGGAGGATAATATTTCCCATAGAATAACCTGAGGACAAGTCTGGAAGAAGATCCCAAACCAAAAAATCCTTGTTCATTGGAGCAAGAACGTTTGTAAGATCGTGCAAGGAAGGCACACCATTGGTCATTTATGCGGCTCCAACTAGTAGAGAGCAAATTTCAACAGCAGGAATACCGGAACAATACAAGGATTTTCAAGACGTGTTCTAAAAGAAGAATGCTGACATGCTACCAGAACATCGACCATATGATTGTGCCATAGAATTGCAAGAAGGAGTACAACCGCCTTTTGGCCCAATCTACAACCTATCGCAGATGGAGTTGGCTGAGTTGCAGAAATATATTGACGAGAATCTAGCTAAGAACTTCATTTGTCATTCAAAATCACCAACTAGGGCACCAATCTTATTTGTGAAGAAGAAGAATGGCTCACTACGGATGTGCGTGGACTATCGAGGTCTCAACAAGGTGACAAAGAAGAATCGCTATCCATTATCTTTGATCTCTAGTCTTCTGGAACAACTTGGACGTGCAAAGATCTTTACAAAGATTGATCTAAGGAGAGCTTACAACCTTGTGTGAATCAAAGAAGGAGACGAATGGAAGACAGCTTTTCGTACAAGGTATGGTCATTTTGAATATAATGTCATACCATTTGGTCTTACCAATGCTCCGGCGGTTTTTCAATATATGATGAACAATATTTTTTGGGAATATCTAGACGATTTAGTTGTCATTTATCTAGATGATATCTTGATATTTTTTGAGAATGAAGAAAAGCATGAGAAGCACGTTCGTTTGGTACTCAAAAAACTACGCAAGCAAGGACTCTACGCCAAGTTGGAGAAGTGCTTATTTCACCAAATTGAGATGGAGTTTTTAAGATTTGTTGCGACTATGGAAGGCTTGAAGATGGATCCCAAGAAGGTGGAAGTAATTGTGTCCTGGGAAGTTCCAAAGATGGTTAGAGACATACAATATTTTCTCGGCTTTGCTAACTTCTATCGGATCTTCATCAAGAATTATTCTCAAGTTGCTGCTCCACTCACTCGATTAACATGTAAAGATAAGCTGGAATGGGGACCTCTAGCAGAAAAAGTATTTCAAAATCTTAAAATGGCATTTACTACGGCTCCAATCTTGGTACACCCAAACTTTGCAAAGGCTTTTTATTTGGAAACCGATGCTTCGGATTTTGCTTTAGGAGCCGTACTTTCACAGATGGGCATCAACAATAAGCTTCATCTAGTTGCATTCTATTCATGGAAATTTTCTACGATTGAGATCAACTACGAGATTCATGATAAAGAACTCCTTGCTATAGTGGATTCTTTCCAAGAGTGGCGTCACTTCTTTGAAGGAGCTGCGCATCCGGTGACCGTATATACGGATCACAAGAATCTGGAATATTTCATGTCTGCTCGGGTTCTAAACCGTCGTCAAGCTCGATGGAATATGTCGCTATCTAGATTTGACTTTGTTATTACTTATCGGCCTGGAAAGCAACAAGGACTATCCGATGCCTTATCAAGAAGATCATATCTTGCGCCGAAGATTGGAGAAGCATTGCTTCATCAATAGTGTATGATATTATTAAAGCTAGAGCAATTCAAGATTTTTATTATTGTCGTGCCAATTGATGCCGACTTCTTTAACCAGGTACGTGTTGCAACCATTGAAGATTCAATAGTCCTTGATATTAAGCAGCGTATCAATGATGACAAGTTCAAGGTTGAAGGAGATCTCTTATACTTTGAGGAGCGGCTGTATATCCCAAAAGGGCCAGCACGACTTTGAGTCCTTCAATCTCGTCATGACTTTCCAGCTGCGGGACATTTCGGATTCAACAAAACCTTGGAACTCATTTCCCGAGATTTCTGGTGGCCCCAAATGTGGAAGGATGTGAAGGATTTTGTCCTCTCTTGTGACATTTTTTCAAGATCCAAGAACCCTTGACATCGCCCTTATGGACTTCTACATCCATTGCCCATTTTGTGTCGTCCATGGTCTTCAATTTCCATGGACTTTATTACAGATCTGCCGCCATCGAATTCATTTGACAGCATCTTTGTTGTGGTGGATCGACTTACGAAGATGGCACATTTTATCCCTTGCAAGAAGACATCGTCAAGCAAAGATACAGCAAGGCTCTTCCTTGATAATGTGTATCGATATCATGGTCTACCAAATGATATCGTGTCGGATCGAGGAATTCAATTTGTATCAAAGTTTTAGAGATCTTTTTTTAAAATATTGAAGGTGGACATCAAGCTTTCTTCGGCATTCCATCCTCAAACTGACGGCCAAACGGAACGGATGAATCAAGTTTTGGAACAGTATTTACGATGCAGCATCAACTATCAGCAAGATGATTGGACTGCATATCTACTGCTAGCCAAGTTTGCATATAACAACACCCTTCATGGGTCGACTCAAAAAACACCATTCTTTTCCAACTATGGGTACCATCCGAAGCTTGATCTATTGAGTCCATCAGCGAATAACAACCCAGCAGCTGAAAGATTGATACAGCAGCTATCGCAGCTTCAAACCACATTGAAGCTTCAATTGTAAATTGTCCAAGAGTCTTACAAAGCAACTGCGGATAAATTTCGGAATCAGGCACCTAATTTCAAGATTGGAGATAAAATATGGCTGCTTCGACGGAATATCAAGACCAAGCGGCCATGTGATAAGTTGGACTACCGGAGATTGGGACCATTTGTTATCCAGAAGCAGATCAATCCTATGGCGTATCGCTTAGAGTTACCAGCTGCTATGAAGGTACATCCTATCTTTCATATTTCTCTGTTAGAGCCTTATCGGGAATCGTCTTTTCCTAAAAGAGTGCAATGTCCGCCACCTAGTATAGAAATTGAAAACAACGAAGAATATGAGGTGGAAAGGATACTAGATTCACGGCAAAGATGAAATAAATTAGAGTACTTTGTGCATTGGAGCGGCTACGATATTAATGAAAGAACATGGGAACCAGCCAAAAATCTTGCCAATGTGTCTCGAAAGGTATGGAAATTCCATTGACGATATCTTAATAAACCAAAAGCTAGTCATTAATGAAGCGTGAAGATGAAGCCTTCTCTAGAGAAATGAATAGAAAAGGGATCCAGGTCTTATCAAAACATAACTTGTTGTATTTTGTAATATCAAGATATCTAATATCAAGGTGTATTTAGATATGGCTAGTGAGAATGTAGATACTATACTAGTGGTACCATCTCAATCGAGTAGCTCACGACGTCGACCTCGAGACAAAGAATTAGAAGAGCCAAGAAGACGTCGAAGAATACCAAGCAGCAAGTCACTTGTAATTGTCTTTGAAGTTGAACCAGCTCATGCAAGTAGTGGCGAAGCGATATTTTCAAGTCGTTTCCACAATGAAGATATAGAAGTTCAAGCATGGTCTCAAGTGGAAGATATTGGTCATTATCGGTGGCTACAAGGATCCATGAATCATCTGCCTCATGAACGACAGCTGGAGTATATTACAGAGACTATGCGACAAATTTTTGATTTCCTATGTTTGTGAATATACATCTCAAATGGCTTCTCGGAGACCTCGAAGCTAGAGGAGGAGGTGATGTCAAGGACATCTTTTTGTTGAATCTTTCGACGTTCTAGAAGTTTAAAATTTCTAGAATCTTCGGGTATTACAATATCTTTTTAAGCGTTAAGAGACGTCTTATTTAGAACCTTCTAGAACATTCTAGAAGTTTTCTAGAACTCTCTAGAACCTTCCAGAGCCTTCTAATATCTTCCTAGTTAGTAGAAGTTGCTTGAGAAGCTCTCTAGTTGGAGGAAGCTGCTTGAGAAGCTTCCTAGGTAGGAATATATATTGGAGTCGAGGCTGAAGAGTTCTTCAATCTCGACAACACATCTCTTGGAGTTCTAGCTCACCTCTCTGGTGTTGTTTTTGTACTCATCTGATTAATCCAGTTCCTGCCAGTTCTTCTTGAACTTCTTGTTTAGACTTCAAGTCTATATTCTGTGTCCGTGATATTAATCCAGTTCCTGCCAGTTCTTCTTGAACTTCTTGTTTAGACTTCAAGTCTATTATTTGTGTCCGTGACAATGTCTTTCTTGTCCTAATATAGAATATTATTGATAGTTGAAGGGATCTATTAACCACTTTTATGCATAATAAAGATCAAAATTTGTTGCTAATACCATTTGATAGATTTTAGATTTCATCAATTTATGAAGCAATTTCACAACTACTCGTGGAACTTATTGCCTAAAAAAAAAAATAATGTCATGGACATCTATAATTATTAGTATATTTACTTGGATTAATAAAATTATATAAAATTAAATAAAAATAGATTAAATTATTAATATCTTGTTACAAAGCCTCTTATAAGCTTCATAGATACGGATTTGACCTTATACAAGTTTTTAGGTGATTAATAGGTTGAAAGTTTGGCCAACAAGTTGGCCATATGTCACACATGTTGGCTATTTGTATAACAAGTTGGTCACATGGCGTATATATAAGAAACTTGTCCTACAAGTTAGACATGTATCATATGCCCTATAAGACGTTGCCATATAGCTCCTTAGTTAGATAGTATATATAGAGGCAAGAGTGAGGCCTTCCTCATTCTTGTCAACATCTTTCTTGCTTCTAATCTAGTTTTAAGAATCTTTAGTCTTTTTTTATCTTTGACAATAGCCATTCTAGTTTCTTCTTTTATATATATATATATATATATATATATATATTTTGCCATCTCATCTCTTTGATGTATGTCTTGCTTGTTTATTTACATTCTTTGAATTCTTCTTCTTAACAATCAACTTGTATCACCTACATCCTTTAAATGAAAATTAATAAATCACATTAAAAAGCTCCATTAAAATTAATTCCAACTACAATTCCTTAATTATTTTTGCATAATTGTTCACAAACTCATTCTAAACTCAGAACATTGATGGCACAAAAGGACTATGTACATGAACGAAGTGAAGTTGAAAGAAATGGAATTAGGGTTTGTAATTAGGGTTTGTAATTAGGGTTTGTAATTAGGGTTTGTAATTAGGGTTTGGGGATTGGACGACACAAGTCCGAAAGGGAGGTGAGAGCAGATTCCCGCAAGCGAGGGGGCCACTGGCGGATCACGCCGAGAGGATCGGCGGTGGGCGCAGCCGCTCTGCGATCGAAGCCCCCCGCTCGATGGGTCATCGATCGATCCGGGGCAGGGCAAGCCCAGAGTAGCTCCACCAGAATCGCCGCTACGTCAGCTGGGCTCCCACCATTTGCCTCTTGATGCGCTTTTCCCATGCTACCTTGAGCCGCGGAGGTATCTTGCCAGTTTTGCCAAGTGCGGGAGCGTCATCAGCAGTGATGCGATGAGTTGGGTCTTTTGAGGGTGCCAGGAGAGGACGGGAAGCGTCGCAGAAAAGGTTGAAAGAGAGGCGAGCAGGAAAAGAGCTCGCTGTTGTGAATAGATCTTCCCCTTTCTGATCGTCTCCTGGATGTGGGTTCCCTCAGATTCCATGCCACCGAGTGAACTGAAAAGAAATCCAGTTGCTTGTTGAGGAAGTTGTGTGTCGAATTCGCTCGCCTCCGGTTGCGAATTTGCGTGAGGATGTGGGCACGGTTTGTGTGATAGTGAGGTTGGAGTCAGAGGTGGGAGGATTTGTGATGCGGGGAGGTTTGGATGATTGTTTATAGCAGTGGAGAAGGATCGTGACTCGCGCCTCGGGTGTTCGGAAGGTACTTTAGGGTTTGTTTGCTGTGGAAGATTTTTGAGGTTGTCGAGAAGGATTATATTGAATTTGAGGTGCCATGGCTCCCGTGAAATGGAAGAGGTTCAGTGATGTCGCTGCTAAGGTGGCGAATTATCATGGGCGACAAGGTATGGGGGTGGTGAGCTTGGGATGGAGAGCACGCACTTCTACCCTTTCTTCCCCTCCCTCTCTGCCCAGCTCTTGTGGAAGCTCTGTGGTTCCCCCCACTTCTGTGATTCCAAGTCATGTACATAATTTCATTCGTTCATTGCCCTCTGCCTCAACTCCCTCCGGCCCAAGCATCAGTCCTGACATGGAACGTCTTGCAATCGGACGGAGAAAATTGGAAGGGGCTAAATTTCATGATGGTAAGTTGGGGAAGAGATCGCGCGGAGCGCACAAAGGTTTGCAAGCGCGCCGAATTTGCACGAGCTGCAGCACTCCGGTATCCGCCTCAGTGGCATCAATTGGCCCTACCTTTGACTCACGCAGAACATGTTCTAATTGCGAAGCAGTCGAGACAAGAATGAGTGTTGAGCCTGTGGCGACTTCTACCCGAGCATGCAGGGCAGCGAGTAGCATGACTGTCTCGAAAGGAAGCGATGCAGGGTCAGCTTTGTCAATCGCCGAAACTGTGCAGTTGCGAGGCTCTCGATCGCAAGGCTCCCGAAAGCGAACTCATGGGGATGTGCCGCAGCATTTGCAGGCCGCTGTAAATATGCCGCCATCTTCCCCAGTGGCTGTTTCAACACCGCCTAACCCCCCTTATTCTCCCAGCTCCAATTTGATCCGAGCGCATCCTAGCACAGGAGGTCCAGGAGGTGGATTTGGTTCCAGAGACTCTTGGGGCGGTGCTGCCCTTGGGAAGGAACTCCCCACTCCTAGAGAAATTTCTCAAGCTCTCGACAAGTTTGTCGTGGGTCAGGAAAAGGCTAAAAAGGCATTCTCCCTCTTCCCCTCTTTCAATATTCTTGCTGTGCAAAATTAATCTATAGCAGATTTTTTATATTTTTATATTTTATATTTATTTTTTTATTTTTTCTCACATTACAGGCAATGAGGGTGATCGTCTTCAGGGAAAATTAGAGAATGGTTGATTGCTCGTGAAATTAGTTCATGTGCTTCTTCTATCCTTCTTCGTCAGTGTAGGATAATTTCATGTCAAAAGAAGCAACATTCTACCCCTCGGCGTTACTTTTATTCGATTTGAAAAGCTGAGATTCGCTCTTTTTTCTTTTTATCTGCAGATATTATCGGTGGCAGTGTATAATCATTATAAGCGTATCCACTATGAGTCCTTACTAAAGGGCAATATAAGGCCTACCGATGAGGGGTATGCTTATTCAGCCAGAAGCCACTCTCTCAAAATTCGAATTGGAAGTATTTGTGGTCGATTTTTATATTTTACTTTCAGCTTCTTCATCGGAAAGTATTTCTCTGTTGTGCCTGACCTAGAAAACGAGGACTGCTATGATGTAGTCGAGTTTTGGATTTGCAGATATGGTGGTCTCAGCGCTGGCCATTCTGATATGGAAGACGAAGAGAATGACGGCGTGGAGTTGGAGAAGAGTAACGTTCTTCTCATGGGTCCTACTGGATCTGGTTCGTTCAAATCTCTTTTTTTTGCCTTCTATTGAACAGAACACAATGAACCACTCTTTGTCAATAATATATACCTTTTTTTTCTTACTTAGGCTTACAGCATGGTTTGGAAGGGCTTACGCTTGGATTTCCTACTTGCAGGAAAAACATTGCTCGCCAAGACGTTGGCTAGATTCGTAAACGTCCCCTTTGTGATTGCGGATGCTACAACACTTACCCAGGTGATCCAACGAATTTTTCTAATCTTTGGTCCTGAGATTGGGGACCCTTTGCGATCTTTTTTTTATTTTCTATTTTTCATATTTTTTTGCTAATTCTATGAAGGCCTAATTCTATCGTTCAGGCAGGATACGTGGGAGAAGATGTGGAATCCATCCTGTACAAGTTGTTGATGGTAAGTGGCTGAAACGACCTCTTGTACTAATACCTTTAACCTAACGCTGTAAAACTGCAACTTGGGAATTTTTTTGAAGTTTTTGCACTTGTTGAAGACAGATGTGGCTTTTGACTAACTTGTTGTTTAAACAGGCGGCAGAATTTAATGTTCCAGCCGCTCAACAGGGTATCGTTTATATTGATGAAGTTGACAAAATTACAAAGAAGGTATGACATTTTCATTTGAAATGAGTCATCACCTCAAGTCAGAAA
This sequence comes from Physcomitrellopsis africana, assembly GCA_036785485.1. Classification (NCBI taxonomy): domain Eukaryota; kingdom Viridiplantae; phylum Streptophyta; class Bryopsida; order Funariales; family Funariaceae; genus Physcomitrellopsis; species Physcomitrellopsis africana. The sequence goes on along the minus strand of JAWRVF010002004.1, from coordinate 12,055 downwards.
AATATACACCTACAAGCTCTGTATTAGTTAGTACCTTCAGCATAGTTTTCAATTAGCGGGAGGGCTGTGGAGTTCCTATTCTTAGTTACTTCTCATGAGTAGGAGCACATTGATACCCCTCCCCCATGCTTTTTAAAAATCATTAAATAATATGTATATGATTGTCCAGGCGGAGAATATGAACATTAGCAGGGATGTATCTGGTGAGGGAGTTCAACAGGCCCTTTTGAAGATGCTGGAAGGAACTGTACGATTCAAGTTCTCTTGTAAAACTTTGACATATTTGCTGTTGCACAGTGTATCCTTGTGGTTCAAGTATGTATGTTACATGGGGATGACCCTGCTATGAATGTTGATACGTTATTATTCCGATTGTAGTAATTGAGTAAGTCGTGGTGCAGGTTGTAAATGTGCCAGAGAAAGGGGCTCGGAAACACCCACGTGGAGACCATATTCAGGTGATATATGCATCAAGCATCGGGTCTGATGTCAAGTAGTACTAATTTTGGTTAGCTTATATTACAAGTTTCCTTTGATTTTGTTTCACCCTTCTTTTGACGTAATCATTCTGGTAAATTTTTTTTGTGAATGTTCGTGATACAGGTTGACACGAAGGATATTTTGTTTATTTGCGGAGGTGCTTTTATAGAGCTTGAGAAAACTATTGCAGAGAGGTATGATTTTCCGGAGAGTGGGTTCTCGCCTTATCAATATAATGTTTCTATGTGTATACTTCATGGTTTCCTGTTGCAAGTATGACTTAATTGTTGAAGTCAAAATTCTTTTAGGTGCATGCAAGGATACGTTTTACCATGCAGCGTCATACAGCACAGCATGCTATCAGTACGCCCACGATCCTTGTATTCTTTTCCGTTCCAAGGCCTAGATATTTTTCTTCTTGATGATTTCTTGCTATTTTGCAGGCGTCAGGACTCGTCTATTGGATTCGGAGCACCTGTACGTGCGAACTTGAGAGTGAATAAATTGGTCAATGCTGCCGTCACATCTTCATTGCTTGAGACGGTAAATCACTTCTGCATCATTGCCTGTGACGTGGCATCTGCTTCTACACCTAGTGTTAAGCAATTCATTTATATACTCTAGGGAATTTCACACATGCACAGTCTTTCTCATAAAGTCCTTGGGCTGTTGAATGCCTGTTGTGGCTTGTATTAAATATCCTTTGATTCATGGTGTTGAGGCTGCTATCTTGTCTAAATTGTAGAGCCAGATATCTTGATTAACATAATATGTCAGGGAACCGTTCTCTTTACAAGCCGGCTCTGATTTGCGTGCAGGTGGAGAGTAGTGACTTGATTTCATATGGGCTCATTCCTGAGTTTATTGGACGTTTTCCTGTTCTCGTCAGTCTAGCTGCCTTGAATGAAGACCAGCTTGTGCAGGTATTAATTGAGATACGCTTCTTAGCTCACAATCTTTGCTTGGATATATATATATATATATATATATATATATATATATATCAGCTCGTGTTGTGTGCATTCTGGATTCCTTTCGGCGGCCACCAAACTCTCAGAGGATTTTTCGTTTCGAAGCATGCAAACCCTTTCATTAAACATCGTTCAGCCCTTTTTGAATACCTTCTTGAAAGATCTTTCAATGACAAGGATTTAACCTGTAGGTACTTTTACTATTGTCGTATAACTTCCTGGCAAGAGATATTTTTATTTGGCAAAGGTTAAATGTTGCTTTGCTACAGGTGCTCACAGAACCCCGAAATGCTCTGGGCAAGCAGTACAAGAAAATGTTTGCCATGAATAATGTAAGTTCCTAATTATGACATACAATGATTAGTCATTATTGTATGCTTACCAAGTTAAGTTTCTTTGCGCTACAACATAGAGCCTAATCTACTCATTTTTTGGAGTTTTTGAATACGCTTTTAGAGATCAAGGTTTGTGAAGTACATTCTGAAGTGGTTCAGACTGTCGTACAATGTTGACAGGTCAAGTTGCATTACACTGAAGGAGCGTTGCGAAGGATTGCACAGAAAGCCATGATCAAGAACACTGGAGCTCGAGGGTTGCGATCCATTATGGAGGCCCTTTTAACAGATTCTATGTACCAGGTTTAAATCCGTTGTCTTCCTCCAATGTTGGTTTATGCACAAGTTGTATACATGGCGTTATGTGAGGAAGCTTCGCAACCGCTTTTTGTACTTGTGATTGATTTGATTTCTTTGACTCATGATAGGTTCCAGATTCAGTTTTGGAGGCGGATGAGAAAATAGATGCAGTCGTTTTAGACGAAGATGCGGTAGGTCCACCTGATGGCGTAGGAAGCGGTGCTAAAATTCTTCGTGGCGAGGGTGCTTTGGACATTTATTTGAATAACATGAAGAGTCCCAGCAAGGTGATTGAATACATCCTCTTAATATTGTGTGGCTAACATTCTTTCATATTGACAATTAACTACTTTCCACGTTATTATATAAGTCGTCTATTTTCTACTTCAGCACTCTTATTGTGTAATCGGTGTGTCATTCTCTTGACGTTCACTTGCATTTTAAATAGTGTAACTATTCATGGCTGTCTTCATTGATTTCAAGGATTTTATGCTTCTGCATAGTTTTTTTCTACACGGTGACTGAAATTCTTTTGTACTCGCTGCAGAGAGGGACAGAACGATCACTTGAAGAGGAGGAAGCTGAAACAGACCCGGAGTTGCCTGCCAGGGCAGCAAACTTGTAATCTAGGGGTTGCATTTGTACAGCTTAAATTTTACTTGTATTACCATCTGTGGTCTACGTAAAATTGTATTCGTTTGAGCACGTCGTGGAACCATAATAGCGCTCAGTGCTGTCATCCTTGCAATTGGATAAATCCTGCATAGGCATAGATATGGAAACGTTCTTGCACTGCTTTTTCGCCTTCCATCAAGCTCCTTTGCAGAAGGATAGTCCGCAAGATGGCCTTTGTAAAGATCTTCTATTGCTCAAGGTAATTACGATATTTATTTTGAAATGTAGAGCTAGTGGTGTAAATTATTAAAATGACTTTCACAGTGGTTTCGACACTTCCTATCTTATTCAATAATTATCTTCTTACAAGTAGATGAGTGCATCACTTTTCTTTTTCAATTAAAGAAACTCCATGTGGTGAAGAATCAACATAAATGTCTGAATGACAAGTACCTTTTGTGCTAGTCTCTATTATTTTCGTCATCAATCTTCTAAAGTTCAATATATCCAACTTCACCAATGGACTTCGTGACACTAGCACGAAGAGCATGGAACTCCAATCGAGTCACTGTAGCAACTTTGAAGAAAGAGGTATTGCTGGCGAAACGTCCGCGTTTGTGGCACGTTACTTGTATTGAAATGTATGACAGACTGCGTTGACGTGTTTGTCAAGGTTTGGGATCTAAAACGCGTCGGCAGAGATAACGACCAGAACAGATCACGCGGCAGTCTGGTACTTTCCAAGTAGCTGCAGCAACATTTGGGAACCTCGGCATATACATAACAAATTTGGAAACAAAGCCGAAATCCCGGCCATTATGCTTCGGACTCTCACCTTCTCCACACAGCACAGAAGCTTTTCGAGGAATCCACCTTAATTCAGACGCTCCGTAGTACTCGCATCACATACTGAGTTTACAGCTTTCTGATACAGGCTACAGTTGACGTGCGAGGAGAATTTTGACACGGTATTCGAGATCGTTCGAGCTGCATCTCAAGCCAATTCGAAGATTCAACCACTGGGAAGCCTGCGTGCATAGTGAAGATTTGGAGGCTATGGACATGGGTAAGACCCCGGCAGGAGCCAGCAGCTCAGGCCGCCCTTCACTCCAGATGCTATGCCTATCCTTGCACGACAGCGACAAGATTCGTGTCATGAACGTCTCGGCAGCCTCAATCGATAGGCTACGCTCCGTCATCCAAGCCAATTGGCAGCGCGGCATTCAGAGGGAATATCTCTACGGAGTCAGCTACGAGTTCAAGCTGAAAGGCAACCCCTGGCGAGGCGACGGCGAGCAAGCTAACGCTTCGCGCCACCTTGTGGCAGCCATCTTCTGTTTCCTTCTCCAAAACGGCTGGGTGCTAAAACTCTCCACCGACTTGAGCAAGTACGTACTCGACAAAGACACCTTCTACTTCAAGCAAGCCGCGCTTCCGGACCCAACCGTGCGCATGTACGCCATATCCTTCAACGAGTCCGATAAGATCCGCGTCATCGGCGGGCCGCCAGAGGTGGCCCAAGTGGTGCGATCTACAATCCAAAACCTATGGTATCGTGGTCTGCAACGCGAATGTTTGTATTACGGCGTGCCGGAGTACAAGATGCTGGGCAACCCGTGGACTGCAATCGGGACGGAGACGATGCAGGCGCGGATGTTCGTGGGCCACCTGATCGAAACGCTGGATTGCGCCGGATGGGAGGTGTATGCGTCGGTAGACATCAGCCAGGGTTATGCGAGTGGTAACAACTCCATTTTCGGCGATCTCCACAGCTGGATCCTTCGAAGCAAACCTCACTTGCCGTCGGCGCCGAAACCAGTAGCTTACAGTGTCTGATCTACATTTCTTCTGGTATTTGCTTCTGCAATTCATCGTCGTCGGGTAGAATCTTCTGCCGCAGCAACAACCCATCTGTCGGCCAAAGCTCCGCTCGCCGTCGTGGTCGTGGTCAACGGCGACGGCGACGGTGGCGTTCAATCCGCTGTCGAACAGTCTTTCAAGTATTTCTAGGTCTTCGCTCTTCGGTGCCCTCGTGCTTGGAGCCCTAAACTTTTCCTTTTAAAGATGTTGACAAGCCACGGGTATCATGCCCATGAAAATACGGCTTGTCGCCTTATATCGTGACGCGTTTTGATTCCGAGTCCTATTATGTATGTTTCAGAAACTTTTAATGTACAATCAAATATTATATTAAAGCCCCCTTCTTTAGATTTTTATTTATTTATTTATTTATTTTACTTACCAAATTAGAACGTTTTGTTGTGTCCAATTGTAGAAAAATGAAGTTGTTGTAATTTACAATAACTTGGCTTTACATAGCAAAAGAATTTTTTAAATTAATATTTTGAATTTCAACAAATAAAAATATTATAAAATTCTTAATAGTGTAAATATAAGTACAATTAAAAGTTAGTGTAATTACATATCTTTTCTAATAAAAAAAGATTTTGATGTATTCAAATCTAAATGGTTGTAATTTTTTAATCTTTCTAAATACTTTTTTTGCTCACTATTTAAATTTTTATTTTGTATACTTTTAATGTTGTCTTATTGTTGGATTTTTTTATGTGTGTAGGTTTATTTATTAAAAATTAAATTATAAAATGATTCAAGATGAATTGGTGAATTATTTCATTTATATAACTTAAATTATATTGTCACTAAGTCAAGCTTGACAAATATTAATGACCAATCTTACTTGTGAGAATGCATATTGACTAGGTATTGATGTCATTGTAATAACTAAAAAATCATAAGCCATTAATTAGATTGTTGAATATATTATCATATTTACCTTGAATCATAGACAAACATTACAATCAATTTGTTGTAGTTGCATTGGTGCGTGCAACATCCACCATTCTATTTTACTAGAAAAAAGTTCATTAAATGCATCAAGACTAGACTAATTGTTGTTTGAAGATAGATTATTATCAAAGACAAGTTAAAAGAAGCTATCTTATCCTTATTGGTAGTTCACAACTTTGATCCTAGTTTGAAACAATGCTTGGTTGGCTTAGTAAGTAGTCTCATATGCCTCAATAAACTCAATTGAATTTAGATTCTTGATGGTGTTTAAATTAATACAATTTTTTTTGTAAGAATGGCTTAGTATGTGGATCAAGAGCAACAACAATGTAGACTTTGCGGCAATGAACAACTCCTTCATACTAAGCCAACTTGTATTGAACAATTGTAGCAAATCTCATTGTGTGTATTGACTAAGTTATAGCCGTTGTTTTTTTGACATGTTCACTAATGAGATGAAATATAAGAATAATCATACCAAATATAGGATATTAGTCTTCAAGAGCTTAATAATTCATTGTGATAATGTTGAGAAATAAATAACCAAAATTCACTAATATTTAGTAAATGCTTTGAGATTTTTTGGTACAAAAAGTATTGAAGTTAGATAAAATTATATAATTTATATTTATATTTAAAATTTTGAACATCTAGATAGAATTAGAAAAATATAGGATAATTGCTAAAATTAATAAATAAAGGTTTTAGTATATAATGACTCCTATAGGAATTTGTGAAATCTTAGTTATTTTTATAAATTTTGTTGGATTGAATGGAAAGGAATTTAATGGTTGTAGAGGCCAATGAAGAAAGACTTTGATATTTGATGGCTCTTGAAAGAATTTGTAAGAGTGTTAAGGACATGAATTATAAAAGAATAAAATATCAATATACTTATATATTTCTCAAAAGAATAGAAAATCACTCAAAGATGGATTAATATTAAAACTAGAATGGCTATTGCTAAAGATAAGAAGACTAGAGACTCTTGAAACAAGACTAAGAATAAGAAAGGTATTGACAAGAGGGCTTCACTCTTATCTCTATATATACTATCTACCTAAGAGCTACGTGGTTACATTCTATAGGACCTCTAATACATGTCCAATTTGCAAGACACATGTCAAATTTGTAAGACAAGTTTTTATAAGTGCGCCATGTACTTACCTTGTTCCACAAGCTACCAACATGTGCAACATATGGCTAACTCGTTGTCTAAGTTTCTAACCTACCAATCACCTATAGACATATATAAAGGTGAAACCGCCTCTACAAAGCTTCTAGGAAGCTTCTCTATAAGATATTATCAAATTAACCTACTTCTTGTTTTCTTGGCCGATAAACCTTGTTGTTTTCTTGGCCGAATAAACCTTGTTGTTTTCTTGGCCGATAAGTGATAATAAACTTGAATCTTCATAAAGACATATTCTAATGAGTTTGATAACAATTGAATACACATGTTGACATGAAGTACTTAAGCTTCTTGTGATTTATATACATGGTGACTAAATTAGAAGTGCCTTCTAGATAATAACATTATTTTTGAAAAGAATCTATAATTGCAAAAAGTTTTTTATCATGGATTTCATAGTTGATTTTTGCTACTAAAATTTCTTGAAATAGAAAGCTATTAGATGGAATTTGTCATTTGCTTCTATTTGTGACAATATCGCACTCAAAACAAAGTCTGATGAATTTGTTTCTATAAAAAATGTCTTAAAAAAATTGACATTGTCATATTACAATCATTTATATTATATAAAAATCAAGTAAAATATATGATATGTTCATAATTCTAGATGTGTATTAGAATAATTAATAGATTAAATAAAAGAGAGTTGGTTTAAGAAACTTTATTTTGTTTTTTATTTTTTTATTTTTTTTTACTTAGTTGATTAAGGTATTTAAATTATATAGGATCTAAATATTTAATATGAAGCCTTGAAAAGAGATTAGAGGCCAAAGATAAAGAATTAAACTATTAAAAGGCTTATTTAGAGGGATGAAAGTAAAGTATAGATGAATGAAGGTAAGAGGTGAAGCTCTTCATTTCTATTGATCAATAGGCATGCCTAATAGGCTTTGAAGAGGCTATCTACAAGAAAAATAAGGATTTTGGTAATTTTAGAGAAAACATTTGAAAATTAGAGACTAGGATTAGAAAGCTTATTTTTTATATTACAATTTTGGTATGAAAATTGAGAGATTTGGAGTTTTTATGAGGAAAGAATAGGCACTTGAAGTTAAGGTGTATAAATCATATCTATTGTCTTTCTTTTGAAAATACAAGGAGTTATTTGAGAGCTTTTGGAAATTAGAAGGAGCAGTTGGAGAGGTGATTTCAAGATTTATATCTAATATGGAAGAATTGCTACATTTAGAATTCTAAAGAAGGAGATAGCGGAAGTCAAAGATAGTAGATCAAATTCCAAGGTAGTAAGTAAACTATTTTGTTGATAGTGATGGTTTTTGTCATATTTTGAGCTTTTGGACAAATTTTGGTCTATAAATTTTTTAAAAAATAAATTATTATGTTGAAAAGCTATAAATCAAAGTTTCATAGCATATTGACACTTAGTTTGTGAGGTATAAAGAATTTAGTACATAGGTATTTGTAAACAAGGATTTGAAGCTACTGTTAGGATTTTGGCAATATCTATACATTGGTAATAAGTCAACAATTGAAATTTGTTGTGGTAGTTGTTAAAAATATATCAATATTTTATGTAAATTTTAAATAGATTTAGACAGTTGGATTAAGAACTATAGATTATTGAAGTTTAAAAAAAAAAAAATTCTTATAAATAAATGAGGATTTAAAATATTTTATTATATTTTGAGTGTTTTGTGAAAATAAGACTTATGTACTAGGTGTAATAGTCCTATAAAAAAAACATTTATATAAATTTGGAGGTTTTATTATTTTAAAATTTGGTTGAGCAATTAGTGGCAACTAAAAGCTTAGTGCTTTCTTGAAGCAAATTCTCTCTACTATAACAACGTAATAAAATATTGGTATTGAAGTAAAATTTTTTTTTAAAGCTTCAAATGATGCTTCTATTTTTTTACTCCACTTGAGTTTGTCTTTACAAGTTAAATGTATACATGGAGCTACAATTGGAAAAAAAAAAAATTAATGAAGATTTTATAGTAATTGGCAAATCTCAAAAAGTATTGCACATCTCTTACTATTCTTAGAATCTTCTATTCCATGATTGTCTAAACTTTCTTAAGATCCATCTTGAGACCATCATTTGAAATAATATATCCTAAGAAGTCAACTTAAGTAATATGAAATACATATTTTTTTATCTTCGCATACAATCTTGTATCTTTAAATTTTTGTAACAGATGACAAATATATAATTTATATTCTTTTATATTCTTAAAGTAGATTAGAATATCATTTAGATAACAAACCACAAAATTATTTAAGAACTCACAAAAAATATCATTCATGAAATGTTGAAAAGTAGTTGATACATTCGTAAGTCTAAAAGACATAATGTTATATTCAAAGTATCCATACCTTGTTTGAAAAGTAGTATTCTATTCATTTCTTTCTTTGATATAGATCAAATTATACACTCCTCATAGATCTATTTTTATATAGATCTTAGTTTGATTCACTTGATCAAAAAGTCCTGAAATTAAAGATAAAGAATACTTATTCTGGATGGTAATCTTGTTAAGTCCTTGATAATCTATCCACATCTGTAACAATCTATCTTTTTTCTTCACAATTAAGATAAGAGCTTTTGCTAGAGACTTAATAGTGTATGAAGTTATTAACTAAGTTCTTCTAAATATATGCCTTCAATGTAGCTAATTCGTTCTATGATAAAGTATACATTGGTTCAAATGGTAATTGAACTCCTTCTTGAAGATTGATTGAACAATTGTAAGATCGATGCTTTAAAAGAATATTTGCATTCTTTTCATAAACATCTTAAAAATCTTGATATTAGCTAAGAATACCACTTGTAGTCTTTTCAGCATAAAAAATGGATGTGGCTTATATAGCAAAAAATAATCCTTCTTTTGCCACATGTATGAAAACTTTTATATCTATCAATAAGTGTTTGGATGTATTAGAATTATGTATGTCTACTTGGCTAATAGATTTTTGGATTAAACTCCGAGAAAAATCAAGATTACGAGAAGTCTAATCTATTTGAGGATTATAATTTTTCAACTACAATAATCCTAAAATAACTGAGTTGAAAGGAGATCTAATCATATTAAATATTATTACGCTATTATATCTCTTAGTTGCTACATCTAAAGGAACAATTTTATAGATAATATTTCTAGAAGACAACAAATGACCATCTATGACTTCTATATGCATAGATTTAATTTTCTTTATAAGAGATATTTCTTTTCAATATATTATCTTCTTTAGTAATCATATTCCTCATTTTGTGATTGTATTGCTTCTTTAAATAATGTTAAGCAGTGTCCTTAGGTTCTCCACAATATAAGCATAAACCTTCTTGATGATGTCAAGTCTTTTCTTATTAGATGAGAGGTTTAAAACATATTCCATCAATTTGCATTGGTTTTAGCTTAATCAAATAAGTTTCTAAAAACTTAGGAATTGCTATCATTAGTTGACTTGTTCCTCTCCAATTGAATCTATATTCTTGATGCCTTTCAAATAATCAATTATTGCATGTAATAGCTTGAATAATAAATTATTCTAAAGAGTCTATTTTTGATATTATTAGTAATAAATCTTTGGCATTATCCTTCAATCCATAAAAAAATTTATTGATAAAGGCTTTGTTGTTCCATTCTATTTTATAAGCAAGATTTTGAAATTTTATAATATATGTTGTGGCTGACCATGATCCTTGTTGTAAAGATAAGAACTTGGTCTCAACTATCTTCTTTCAATCACTTTCTCCAAATGTAGCTGTAAATACTTTAAAGAAAGAATTCAAATTATAAAAAAATTATGAATCTTTTTCCATCAAAGGTGCAAATCAAAAAAGAGCACTTCTAGATAGAAGAACACCTATGAATCAAAATTGAGTAAATCTATTATGATATTGGAAAAGATGCAACTTTAGATATAACTTGACTTATTGCAAAAATCCTAGAAATTTTGATTTTATTCCATCAAACTTCTTAGATATATTAATCTTTGTTTCTTTTACGCTTGTAGAAGGAAGACTTTTTAGATTTGATTGTGAGGCTGTGTCAAGGACAAGAACTCGATGAAATCAAATGGACAAGTGAGACTTCTCTTATAAAATAGAAATAAGAAAATATGTATTCAATAGAAATTGGAATGGCTATTGTCAAAAGACAAGACAACTAGAGACTCTTGAAACTAGATTAGAAGCAAGAAAGGAATTGACAAGAGTGAAGAAGGCTTCACTCTTGTCTCTATATATACTATCTAACTAGAAGCTACATGACGATGTTATATAGGACCTCCAATATGTGTTGACTTTGAAGGCCACTTGCTGTCACGGACATATACATAGTTACCTATATGATCAGATAGAACTAGATAAAAGAAGGTAAAAGTAGATTAATTCCATAATATCTTTAGAGAAACTTCCTAAAAACTTCATAGATGCTGCTTTGACTTTATAAGTGTCCATAGTAGACTTTTGGATTAGAAACTTGGTCAATAAGTTAGCCACATGTCGCACATGTTGGTAGCTTGAAGACCAAGCTAAATACATGGCAAACATATAGGAAACTTGCCCTGCAAGTTCGACACGTGTCTTGTTACTTGGACACGTGTCTTGTAAATTGGATACGTGTTGGAGGTCCTATAGAACGTCGCCACTTAGCTCTTAGGTAGATAGTATAAATAGAGAGCAAGAGTGAAGCCTTCTTCACTCTTGTCAATCTCCTTTCTTTTTCCAGTCTAGTTCAAGAGTCTCTAGTTTTCTTGTCTTTTGGCATTAGCCATTCCAGTTTCTTTTTAATATATATACTTCTTTATATTTATTTCTTTGAGAGAGGTCTCACTTATTTATTTGACTTCATCCAGTTATTGTCCTTGACAGATTGACAAGAGTACACATACAATATCAAAGCTTTGTCTTTTCTTGATTAAGAGTGGATTACCCCTTTCTCTTGATAAGACATAAGCATATTAGAAGTTGTGGAGTACCCACTTTCTAAACTGATATTGTTTCTAAATTTTTTTTTCTTTTGAGTGTGTGTTCCGTATTTCTTGAAGTAAGAGTAGACATCTTCCTTTCTATTATATTATTATGGCAGAGCTTGCAGAAATGAAGAGTGCAATGGCACAAATGCAAGAGCAAATGAGAGAACTAATGCTTGCAATGCATCAACTCAGTTTACCACCACAAGCAGCATCAAGATTAGCAGGAAGTGAAGATGTAGAGATGGTTGGAGCTACGTCAATATCTACACCAAACCATGCTACCTCACCGATGATGGAGCACCGTTCAAACGTTAGAGAATCAAAACTCAGTTTGCCTAAGAAGTTTGATGGCACAAGATCTAAGTTTTGAGGATTCATCAATCAGGTACAACTGGTGATCAAACTTCAACCTC